>VZUI01046487.1:0-232424 GCA_013401135.1 Cettia cetti
AAAAAAAAAAAAAAAAAAAAAAAAAAAACAAACAAAAAAAACCCAAAACAAACAAAAAAACCCCAAAAACAAAAAAAGCCACAAAAAACAAACCAAACAAAAACACCCCCAAACAATCCAGACATGAGAATAACATTCGGTAAATGTGGAAACGTAGGCAGTTCTGTTTACAGCATTCTTGCTGTAAGGAACAGTGGTGTGACCATCCCTGTGAGCTTTAAGAAAATCTTGGTGGCAGGTGTTGTGATGCACAGGTCAGTGTCACTCCTTCACAGCCTCACAGAGCATTGGTGTGCTTTGGTGACCTCCAGCTGGGTAGGGAGTTTTTAATGGCTCTGTGAACAAGGATCATCAGGAACTGATAAAAACTAGACTGTTGTTATCAAAACACCTGGACAAGATACAGAGGTATTGCAGCATCATGTTTGATGATCTTCCTGAGGCATGATTTCCCCCTCCTGAAGCAGGTCATCAATTGAAAAGCAAATGAAAGTGGCCATTTACTAAGTATGTATCCAATAACAAGAGAAACCCCTAGAACCTCTTCTAGGCAGTGGGGGAATGAGTTGGAATAATTTTTGTTGGAAGTTGGTGGCTTGAAACTGAGGGCCAGCCATGTGTCAAGTGTTAGGTTTTCTGAGGGTGCCATTAATGGGTGCAGCACAAAGGCCTAAGAGATTTTAAACCCAAAGCATCTCTCTCTGTGTTCATGGGTATTGCCTGTGCAGTGTTTTGGGTTTGGGGACATGCTGGGAAAGGAAAAAGAAGCCTTGTCTTGCAAAAGCTGTCTCTAGAATTCCTGGTCTTTGTCACATCCCTGGCAAGATCACAAAAATCTCTCACATGCCAAGGACCTCTTGAAAGCTCCTGAAGTTGCAGATGGCATGCTTTCTATAGGGCTGGTAGTTTTGCACTAATTTTCACTCTCATCTATCTTAGCCAACAGCAACACTACTCCAGCCAGTAATTCCTAATTTAAAGGCCTGGATTTAGGGGTTTTTTGACATTTCTTTTTAATAAGTATGGCCAGTCTTTGCAGTTCTGTTCCTTCACTCCTCTGTGCTATGCTTTATTACTTCTTTTTTTATGTTAGTGATGATATTTGAAGAGATGGTGTGTTATTGAGTCACCCTAGGACATTGCTGTAATTGTTAAGCAACTGTTTGGGATTTCTGAATGTTATTTTGCTTGGATGCTTTCTCCACTAGAATGAACCACCAGAAGTGTTGTGGATGTATTTCTATGCTATAGCAAGTTTCAGCAAAGTGATAGGGCTGGCAGAAAACTGGGTAGAGTTTCTCTGTAGGTTAGAAGAGAGTTTAACTATTTGGGCAGGATTTGGTCTGGTTATCTCTAAAGGTGAAAATATCTCAATTTTTCTTTCAAAGAATAAAGAATGAGTAAAAATGAAGCAAAAAAACCAAAAAACCAACAAAAAGCCAGCTCCAAAAAAACAGTAACAAAACCTACCAAAACCTCAAAGTCATTGTGATAAGCAGAAATAAAACGGATAGACAACGTTGTTTTTGGCTTTTTGGATAAACAAACAATCCTTCAGACATCTGAGTCCCGAGGGATGCAATTTCCAGCGGAGCGCATCGGTGCTCCTCATCCGTGAGCGCGCGAGCGCCGGGTCGTGGTGGCATTTTCAGCCCCACTGATGAGCCCGAGCATCTGGCCCACACAGAGTCACATCATTGGCATTCAGTGCAGACAGGCCATGGAGGAGAGATGCCATCAGTGCTGACAGGCTGCACAGCACAGCAAGCTCAAAGTCAGAATTTAGCTCTTAAATCTGCCTCCTCTTAGGGTAAGGACATGCAGGACCAGCAGGTTTTTTTCAGGGTTGCTAGTACTGAAGCACAACCCTGTTCCCCAGGACTCAGTATTGGAAAGAGACTTGTTTAATATCCTTCTGAATAATCTGGATGAGGGGGTCAGGTGTTCCCTCAGTTTTCAGAGGCACCAAGTTATGTAGCAGTCTTCATTTGCTGGAGGCCAGGAAGGCTCTGCAGAGGGATCTGTACGGACTGGATGGATGTGCTGAGGCCAGTGGTGAGGTTCAAAAAGGTCGAGTGACAGGTCCTGCATGGAGGTCACAACAACCCCGTGCAGCTCTGCTGGCTTGGGGCAGAGTGACTGGAAAGCAGCCCAGTGGAAAAGGATCTGGGGGTGCTGGTGACAGCAGCTGAACATGAGGCAGCAGTGCCCAGGTGGCCAAGGAGGCCAATGACATCCTGGCTTGTGCCAGCAATAGTGTGGCCAGCAGGACCAGGGCAGGGATTTCTCCTTCTGTACTGGGCACTGGTGAGGCTACACCTCAAATCTTGTGTTCAGTTCTGTGTTCAGCCTCTCACTACAAGAAAGACATTGAGGTGCTGGAGTGAGTTCAGAGAAAGGCAACAGAGCTGGTGGAGGGTCTGGAGCACAAGACTGTTGAAGAGCAGCTGAGGGAGCTGGGGGTGTTTAGCCTGGAGAAAAAGAGGCTCAGAGGAGACTTTATCACTCTCCTCAACTCCCTGAAATGAGGGCGTAGCCAGGTGGGGATTGGTCTCTTCTCCCAGGTAACAAGTGACAGGATGAGAGGAAACAGCCTCAAGTTGCACCGGAGAAGGTTTAGATTGGATGTTAGTAAAAATTTCTTCATGGGAAGGGTGTTCAGGCATGGGAATAGAGTGCCCAGAGGAGTGGTGGAGCCACCATTCTGGGGGTGCTGAAAAGACACATAGATGTGGCACTTGAGGACGTGGTTTCGTGATGGACTTGGCAGTGCTGGTTAAGGTTGGACTTGGTGATCTTAAAGGTGTTTTCCAATTTGAATGATTTTATGGTTCTGTGATAAAACACAGGTGTTAAAGACAGAAAAAAGTCTTTAGGTGACACCTATCTAAATAGCAAATTCCTCCAAAAATTGTCTCCAGACGAAAATGGACTCGAGGTTGTTTTTCAGGTTCACGACACAAGTGCTAATGCTGTAATAAATCTGTCTTAGGTAATGACCATGGCCATATGAGGAGTGGCCCATTCATATGGGGTTAGTCCCCTCCTCAGCCCAACACACTTCAAAGCAAGAGGGAAGAAAGTATTTTCTGTCAGTGTATTAGTGTGGTAGTACTTTGTTTACTGGCCTGGCTTGGGGAAGCTTACGTTGGTTCTCTGTGAGATGTTATTTCTTAGAATGCCAGAATGAATAACCAGTATTCCTTTTCTTGTTGTTTAAAGCTTGTATGACTGGATTAAAACTCGATTAAAATACTGCTGTTAAATTTTGGGCAAAATATAATCTGGAAAGGGCGAGGGTAAATTGCCCATGTACATTTGGCTGTAGGAAAAAAGAACATAAATGTTCTAGAGCTATATCACATACCTATGCTTTATGAATTGTCTCTTGATATGTTAGCTTGCCATAATGACTAAAAATTTCAGGCTGTACTTCAGCCTAATAGATCTAGAGAATCACCCTACCTCAGAATATACTAGCATTTAGTTGCTAGAATGGTCACAGGATATAGTCCATATCTCTATCAGTACTCTGCAAATCCAATCAGGACAATTTTTGAAGTGAGATTTTTCTAAAAATTCCTAATTCTCAAGGTTTTTACAATCCATTTCTCTCCTGCAGAGCTCCCCAAGACATTGAACAACTTTTGAAAGAACTATAAATGCAAATGGAGAAAAAATAGTTCTGTTTGACAGGAGGGAAGATGAAAGCTATGAAGTGTTAATGGTTTCGTTTTTCCAGGATTTCAGGAGAGCTCACACTACAGTAATGTTATAGATAATTGCCTTTTCTCTTTTTTTCATACAGCATTTCTAAGTTTTGTATTTTAACTCTTTAATAGGAAGGAGTAGGATAAGGAAAATAAGTAGGTGTCCCAGCTGTGGATATCTTACTTTTCCACCTGATGTCTTTCATATCATGTGAAGGATTTTACTTTCTTTTGACATGTCTAACGTTACTTCCTATAAGTAGATTTAGAACACTGAAATGTGCTGGCTTTATCAAACTTTAATCAGAGTGTGCAACCAACTTGTTTTAAAATCTAAAATGACATGATTAACCCAAGGTAATTTGTGAGAGAAGAGCATGATGCATCTAGAACATGGACTGAGACAGCAGAGGAATATAAAAAGAGGAAAGAATATTTCAGGCAGGAACCAGTATGCAAGATAAATATTGTGTTCTCTATAATAAAATGAAGAATCTGCAAGAGACACAGTGCTTTGCTATGCAGAACACCAAACCTTGGGGTTCAGTTTACAAATTTATTCTTCAATTGATGAATTACACAGGTGCAATCTAGAAGAGCATGGTTTGTCTGTCAGAACTATATTATGAATTCCCACTTATGGAATTGGTTAAATATGTGCAACATACAAAAAGCATGACAGATTTTTCATTGTCTCTGCATTCCTGGGAGGCCTTTCCTTAAGCAGCCAACTGTATTGCTGAAGGATGGCAATCCTGGACAAGGGTTTGGTTTTACACAAATCCATTTCTGACCAAGTATAATCCAATTAAATAGGAGTGGGGGGGAAAATAGTAAAATAGCACATCTTCCCATGTGACACATCGTGCCCCTTGTCATCTAGTAGGTGGAATATGATGGAAGTTGTGAAGCATCTTCTAAGCACTTTTCACTTTTGCATCAGCTTCAAAAAATGGTATAGTTATTTTAATATCTAATTTCTGCTGGACTCAAACAGGCCTGCTGCAGGTTACAAACTCTTGGAGTAGAAATAACTTGCCTAGCTGGAATGTGTAAGTGGTTTATAGATCATGATATGACCTTAACCACTTGGATAAGCAGTCTCATGACATCTTGACAATAAATAAAGCTTAGTTGTGTTTACTAGATCAGCGAGTTTTAGTGCATTTGGCTGCTGGGAATGTTTTAGAAGAGTCAAATGCTACTGTGGGTCATATGCAGAGTATTTGTTGGAGCTGAAAGCTCTGAAATACACTAGATCTGAACTTGTGTTATTATTTGAAGACATACCATATCATAAGCAGCAGCCTATTGGAAGAAATTCTGATCTACTGAGAGAATATGGAATATATGTAAAAATATCAGTATCTTTTATCCACTGTACAGCAACTCTTGCTGCTACTGGTGGGAAAATGTGGAAGGAGACAAGTAACATATTAATAGGTCCTATTGCCTGGAAGAAAAGTAGAAAATTTATTCTTCTAACTAAAGGATTTTGGCAGCCAGTAGGTTCTAAAATCTCAAGTGCCTTATATGGTAAAGAATCAAACAGGTTGAGGTATTAAGGCCTGACTTTTCTGATTCACCTCAACATGAATTAGGAATGCTTTTTTCCTTCTTTGAAACCAAACCAGTAACTCTACCAAGTGGTGTGGAATTAAATTTTTCTGGTGAGATGATAGGGAAATCTTGCCTCCCCCTGTCGCCATCCCAAAAGCAAATATGTGTTGGTTGATGAGTGCAGGTGAGTGGGATGATTCAGGGTTGTGGTTTGATAATTCTTCATTTTTATTGCAAGGATCTTGCAGGATTTTCACTACAAAACAAGAGGGAACTGGAGATTGATAATATCTTCTGAGTGTAATGAGGCCAAATGGAAGGAGACAGAATTGGACTTAAGATAATTAATTTCTGTCTTTGAACTTTAATGAGGAATTTTTTTGCAAGTTATTTTCTGATAAAATTAAGATTTACTAGGAAAGCATGAAAAGTAATGTTGGAGGTTTTGGGTCATCCTAGTCCACAAAGGTTTTTAACAGTCTCAGAACTTCTAGAAACTTCATCAAGTGAACTCTGAAACTGTAAACTTACTCATTACTGTATGACTTACTGACACTTTGTACTTTTAGCACAAGTTTTGCAAAATATGAAGTAGCACACTTGCTCCAGTTTTGAACCAACCCTATCCTAAAGTTCCTTTCCAAAATCTTCCCTGTCTTTCATATTCAGAACGCAAATGAGTGGAATTTCATCTCCTAATGACCAGTCCTGCTGTGGCAGTTTGTGTGTGTGGTCCTGGACAGCATGCATCCACACAGATCTAGCAATTACTTGGTCTTGGAAATAACCCAGTATCCACTGAGAATAGTTCACAGAACTGCATCCTAAATCTCATGTGGCCTATTTCCACTTGTCTTTCCTAAAATGGACCACCATTTTTCTCTCACTTCCCTCTATAAACCTTCATTTCTTGGCCTGTCACCACTCTGAGCTTTGCCATCCCACACTAGCAGCATCATCCTGGTTTTAATTTTTTTCCTCACATAGAAAATTTAATAAGAAACAAGGAACCAGAAAAGATACTCAATTTGACTTGTTCTGCCCCTTCGCTTTTTGAGAGGGAAGCTGTTATAAATTGTAGTTCCTTGAGCTTCTCATTCCTTAATCATTTGCTGAACTTGAAAATTTTTGTTAAGTTTGATGGGCTTAAATCCAGAAGGAGGGAGGGGAGGGGAGAGGAGGGGAAATGAAGGTGATTTCCTATATTGCAACAGTGCAAATAAGTTTTGATTGTTTGATTCACTTCTGTTTTGAATATTTTGATTCTACTTATTTTTTCTTAATAAAAACCTTTCTTCTCATGACCTAGAAAATTATAAAATCAATTTCATCAGGAGCTAAGTATGCCAAAACTAAAGATTTTAGGAACTGTCTTTCTCACACTCCTTGCAAATAAGTTGACTGCAGGTTAGTAATGAGATGACAGCTACAGAATGTGTGAGGGGGGAAATGGGCATTTTTCTGGAAAGGAGCCTTATTCCACATGAATTTAGCAACCTCCTGTGAAAATCACAGAGCAACTACCAAACAGAGAAATTACTTTGAGCAAACCACTGTGTCGTGTAGGTGCTGCACAGACTGTGGGCATTGGAAAGGAGAAGATGTCCTGTCAGTGTGCCACCTTTGGCCCATAATGCTGGTCTGATCTGCTCCTGCAGTGGAAATAATGTCTAATAGTGCTCTGAACCTTCATGTCCATGGTAGACTGAAGTGACTGGAGGCTGTGCCAGGTCCTGTCTGGAAGGGGCATTGCAATGCAGTTGCTGGTGCCCTGCAGTGTGACACAGGGGAGCTGAGGCCATATCGAGGTGAGGTGTTAACCTGTGGTGTTACCTTCCATGACCTATTGTCCCTTCTTTGCCATTCTTATGCATTTAGTCTGTGCAGGGAGGTAGAGAGGGACCTGCCTCACATTCCAGATCCTCCTGTTTGTTCCCATGCTGCATGCATTGGTGTAGGTGTTTCCAAGAGGCACCTGAGAACACTGAGTGACCAGCAGATGCTGGCATGGCACTGCAACATGCCGTCTGACCATGGGGCAGCTTTCTGGAAAAAAAAGGAAAAGGGGAGAGGCAGGTGAGTCAGAATTTTTGTTCCCTCACTGATATAAGAGAAGACAGCACACTTGTTGTGAAAACTACAAGAGTCAAATCAAAACATCTCCATGTATGTTTAGAGGTATGAGAACAGCAGTGAGGCAGTGAGCACCTGTGAGGCAGAGATCTCTATGGCATTGCCAAGCACCTTCTGGGATGTGACTCGAAGCTGCCAAGTAGATGGATGCTCCTGTTTTCCAGTGATGGCATCAGAAGGTCCTTTCAGGCCAGTGCAGCTGACTATCTGCTTTTTTGGGCTTCTGCTGGTCAGTTCCTAAGTGCACTGACAGGTGTGAGATGGAAGAATTTAGGTTACTGTGATTCCCTGGCTTCTTTTTGCTGTTATGATGAGGTGTGTGTGGGTGAACAAAAGGGAGAGCAGGTGTTGAGAGAGAGAAATAGAACTTGAAGTTGAAACTAAGGTTTCTCCTTTTCCTTTACAAACTCCTAAACTTCTCTTTTTACTGCTTCCCAAAATAAACAGAAACTAACACAGTGCATGTTTAAGGTGGTTGTTTCCTCATGCTGGTTACAGACCTGTAGTCCAAAAGATGGGCAGTATTTCTCTTCTTCAGCCCTTGTGACTAAAAGAGCGTGGTTTGAAGTGTGTTGATGCATTAAAGCAGACAAAGATCTGAAAAGGGATTTTGAGAGAGTTATTTATTTGAGGAGAAATGAGTGCTGGGGCTTGAGGTAAGTATGGTCAGTTGACTGTGCTGATTTTATCAGGTTTGATATTGTACTGTACAAAGTGAATGAGATTCAGATTGTGATTATGCCAACATAGAAGATCTCTCCCTTGGTGAGGGTGCAGTTCAGGTCCAGAATGGAGTTATCTTTTATTCATATGCAGCCTTCAATAATACAGAAGACTGGAGGGAAGACTATTGTTTTATGGGACCATTGTGTTGTGTCATTGGGCAGCCAGACAGAAGAAAATGCTCTGAGTCATTGCCAGTTTGGGTTGAAATGGAAAATATGATACAGCAGGCAACTATATCCAAAAAGGTATGAATGGTTCAGTACATGGAGTTCTGGTACAACTGCAAGGGTCCAAAGCACAACTAAATGGGCAGTTCAACAGTGAAATACTGGGACAGATAAGATACAAAAACTGAGGAAGGTAACAGCCTGAGGGCAGCCACCTTTCTCAAGCTGTTTGCCTTCAGTTGGGAAGGACAACAGTCTGCTGTGAAGCTTGTCATCTCCTCTTGCTTTGGGGGACTAGCTGTGGTAGAACTGGTCAGGAACAGAGCTGACTTTCTAGCCTTGCACACTCTGCACAAACAAGTGTGAATGTTGAATCAGTGTTGATGACACAAACGCTGCCCTTGTGGCAGTAGTTCCATGTTTTCCTTCCTACAGCTGTTCTGTAAGCAACATCATGGCTGTACTTGCTCTCCAGAGATTTAGTATGAGACAGTGTCAGAAGGGGAGAGCAGTGGGGAAGAATTCTGGGAAAGCAGCTGCATGTGAATGAGAAATATTTGCTGTAAGCTTTTGATGTTGGTTATTATTGTCAGGGGTTGGGGGCAGGGTCTGTAGGCCCACTCTTTAAGGTAACACTAGAAATGGATGATGAGTTTGATTAATTTTGGGTAAATGGGCAGTGAAACAAGCTGCTTCCCAGAAGAAGGCAACATGGGTTTGTTGAAGAAAACAAAGAGCTTAAATCTGAGGCTGCTATATTTGTGCATGTGTGCGTGCTGCTAGTGTTTCTTTTTCCTCCTTTAGTTGCTAAGGTCTCTAACCTTCACTTGCCAGAGAGCACTGCTTTATATGTTTAAGAGTAACTGGCTTTGTACCATTTTCTATGCAGTGGTGCACAAAATGGTTGATACACAGTAGTGTTTGCCTGAGGCCACAGAGCCAAATTTCCCACTGGTTGCTAATAGGAAAGTTTGTCCTTCAGTAGCTACAGAGCAGTTCTTCTTTTTAGCAGTTTTGGAGGACTTTGCCATCAGTTGCCAGCTGCGTGGTGAACCAGGAGCACTCCTGGTTTGGGAAAGCAGGGATGCTTTCCCAAACAACCTTCTCTTTAAAATGCCCCTGGGTTGTTATTTATTTTAAATGCCACAGGATTTCTTGCTTCTCGTGGTTCAACAGGCTGTAGATTCATCTAAAGTGAAAAAAGCATTTATTGTAGCTACAGCTGAGAAGCAGCAAATTTCCTCCCAGTCTCTGCTGAGCCCATGTCCAGGGAGGGTTGGGGGAGCAAGCAGCTCCCTCTTGCTCCAGTTCTTAATGGTACCGTAGGAGAAGGAGGGCAGCATAGAAATGTTCCAGCTGAAGAAAATAACACACAGTCCACAAAACCTGTTTACCCTAAGGATCAGACTTTGCTTTTGCATCTCCTCTCCTGACTCCAGCCATGTTGTTCCTGAAGTGTTCTGGGAAGAGTTGCAAAGAGCCCGTGAGAACTGCCAGTGTTTCAAGAGCTTTTGCAGTAAAGGAAGGTAAAACACCTTGCATTAAAGGGTGGGATTTCTTCTGAATTTGACTCAGAATCTCTGTGTGCAAATGCACTTACTCTTCCTCATAATGGGGCAGATTTTAAAATTATGTCAATTTTTAATGTTCAAGGAAAATATTGCCTGTTGGAGGAATTGGAGGCTGTTTTGTGTGCTGTCAAACCATCTTTTTTTGACCGGTATTTTTCATGGGTGTTTGATACTTTGTGGTTTAGCTTCAGATTTTCCACACTTGGTACACAGCAAACCTGACTTTATGTTGCTGCACCTCTGAGGCAGAATAGATTTCTAATTTATTACCATTATTATTAGCACATTTATAAAAATAATCAGCCTGGCATTAAGAATTATAACTGTGTTGGCGACCCACTGGAAAACTCTGACCTTAGACAACAGATGAAAAGAGAGGCATAAGAGTATATGACTTTTCAAGTTAGGGGTATAAATACCTGTATGTCAATGGCACTTAAGCAGACTGTTTAATAGAGAAAATGTAGATGAACTGTGAAAGTTAAAATGATAATTAAAAGCTAAAATAGAGAAGCCTAGCACCACAAGCTAATTCTACCATCTAAAACCCCCTAGTTATTTGTGAAAACAACTGCACTTTCAATGGTGGCACTAAGATTTCTGGTTCTGTCAGGCAGGAGCTGCACCTTGCAGATATGCACTCACTGCCAGTATCAACAGATAAGGTTAGTGCTGATATCTGTGCAACAACAAAACCATACTGTGCTTCTGTATGCCTTGTGTGTGATCTCTGTGCTCTTTCTGTGTACTGAATACACTGGGTATGCTGTAATTCAAACTGTGGGCTTTAAAAATCACACTCAGATAAACAGAGCTTAACAGCTATGATAACAACTATTTATCAGAAATTGCAAGGCCAGGACAACGAGGGAAACGTTCATCTCCCTATACGTGGCACTGGTGAGGCTGCACCTCAAATCCTGTTCTGGGCCCCTCACTACCAGAAAGACATTGAGGTGCTGGAGCGAGTTCAGAGAAAGGCAACAGAGCTGGTGGAGGGTCTGGAGCACAAGACTGATGAAGAGCAGCTGAGGGAGCTGGGGGTGTTTAGCCTGGAGAAAAAGAGGCTCGGGGAGACTTTATCACTCTCTACAGCTGCCTGGCTGTAGCCAGTGGGGATTGGTCTCTTCTCCCAGGTAACAAGTGACAGGATGAGAAGTTGCACCAGGGAAGGTTTAGATTGGATGTTAGTAAAAATTTCTTCGTGGGAAGGGTGTTCAAGCATGGGAATAGAGTGCCTAGGGGAGTGGTGGAGTCACCATGCTGGAGACGTGGATGTGGCACTTGGGGAATGGTTTAGTGGTGAACATGGCAATGCAGGAGTGGCAGTTGGATTTGGTGATCTTTAGGTCTTTTCCAACTTCAACAATTTATGATCTTGTTGAAAACAGCTGGATTGAACCCGTGTCTTCTCATTAGAATGGGAAAACAAACACAACCCAAAAACAAAGAGCTTTTTTTACTGATGGCTTTGTTCGTTCCACAGGCTGATGATGTGCTTTGTGTTATTCCTTATGTTCTGAGTCCTTCCTACTATTTATGATTTTACTGCTATTATCTGTCTGCTGTCATCATGATAGCATTAGAATAAAATGTAACAACATCTATAATTACGGTTGTCTACACATTTTTTTCTCTATTTCCCATTTGACTCATGTCTGTAACTTTCTAAATATTTCAGTTTTCAAGTTGAGATAATCAAGGTTGGCCATTTCTGAGAGCAAGGGTGGTGTTTATCCATTTTTTAAAATGATAATTTGATCTTCGGAAAGGTATATAAGAACAGCTGGGCTGGATATTAAAATTTGTCAGCAAGAGAACATTGCTAGAAAAGGATTCTTAGAAAAAACCTAAGTCTTCTTTCAAGAAAGATCCCCACAATGTAAGGACTCTTATAGTGACCTATTGAAAAATGTTGAACTTGAAAGACACACAAGATTATGCACAAGGTTATTGAGGTAGTTTAATGTCAGTGCAAGTGCTGAATAGACGTGAAAATTGTATGTATTTCCTTCTCTGGATGAAACCCTAGAGAATGAATCATGGAAAAAGATGGGCAAAAAATAAGGTCCTGAAAGTCTCTGCTCTGAGGACAAGCTGGGACAGGTAGGCTTGGCATCCTTCAGCTGCCAATGGCCACAGCCCATCTGCTGTGGAAGATACACAACCACATGCTGTGGAAGCACCCAGTGGAGGAAACACTGCGGGCTGGCCCCCAGCTGTGGCACCAGCAGTAGCACCTGGTGAAGAAATGGTGCTGCTGGAGCCCAGGGCATGTGGGAAGCTTAGGAGCACCTGGGAAAAGGTGATGGGTGATGGACAGATTAAACTTTTAGTCGGTGGGTAGTATGTACCTACTGCATTAGCTAGGCTGGTTTTGTAGCTGTGCCTTTGTAAGCTTCCCTCAAGCAGCACATCTGTGCTTTTCTGCATGGGGAGGTTCTGTGCTTGACCTTGGCCAAGATGTGCTGCTGTGCACAGGTGCTTTTTAGCATGTCTGTTTTTCAGCCAAGTGTAACTTCTTGCATTTTATTATAAAAGTTGAGGATTTTTATAGTTTTGTTTGCTGAGATCCTTAAAAGCATCCTCTTTTGTGTCTTCCTCTGGAGAGTAAATTCTCTTCTGCTGTGTTTCTCTCTAGTCCAGTGTGATACCACAGAGTGCTTGCTGTGTGTGCTTCGTTTCAGGCACTGATTTTTAGATATTTGGGACTGGCCATACGTGAGTTAATTGGTGATGCTAATTGGTGATTCACCTAATAATGGCTTTGATTATGTTAATTAAACTCTTGTCCCAGACAGCAGCTGTTAAATCATTCGTCTTCAAGCTCTCCCTCAGCTGGGGTCCTTCTGAAACCTGCTGGTTTGCATTGGCAGGGTGGAGTACTGAGTGTGTGATACCAACACGAGTGTCAGCACCAACACTGTACTCAGTTTTTTCCCTTTAATTTTAAACTTCCTCTTGTTAAAACCCTATGGTAAAAAATTAAATGTCATTGATCAAATTCTATAGTGTGGTTCTCTGGAAGTTCTTCCAAGCGTAACTGTTCTCCAATGAGAGAGTGATGTGAGAGAGCCTGTGGCACCTGTTGATGCTAATTTGCCTTTTTGTGCATGTGTGCACTTCGTGGGATGTTTATGAACACTGTGCTGGACACGCAGATCATGAGACAAAAACACAGCAGCTCACTAAACATACAGCTGGAAAGGCTGAGCCAGGTTGTGGTTTTCCTGAAAGCAAGAAGGGAGGTGGGTCTTCTGTGTGGTTTGTTAGCTGAAGAAAACAGTGTAGAAATGAATACTTCAACAGGAAAAGACTAACTGTTGTGGAGGGACTTGTGTGGCAACCCTGATGCTGCTACACTTTTTCCAGAGTAACTCAGATCTTTTCAATTTGAGTAAGCAGACATCTCAGACTGGCTTGTCCACAGCTTTGTAGCAATTGTAATAATTTCCATGCTGCTTTTTTAGCATGCTTTCATCCAGTCAGAACACTCTAAGAGACTGCAAATGCAGTGAAAAGGAAAACTGGGCAGTTCCATGCAAAGGTGTATTATGTGGAAACATGTTTTCCTGACGCTGCCCTGGAACCGTAGATTTTAATGGTCAGGGAATAAGCACAATGTACTAATGCAGAAATGTTGTTTCAATGCTGGTTTACTGAAATCAGTGACAAACGCACACAGTACAATGAATTTAGCTTTTTATGTGTGTAAAGCTAGTATTTCTGCTTGCAGAATATTTCAGTTTGCCCCTGTTTTGTGGTTGTGGTCTTTTGGGGCGTTCAGAAGCCCCATATTGTTTGGATTCTTTCAGCTGAGGGTGCTCTGCAACTTGGAGTAACAAGCCTCAGGTCAGAAAGATTGCTTTTCAGAACTGAGGAGCATTTTAAATTGATGGCACATTTACAGTGACTACCTTTCCAGAAGATTGAACAGTACAAGCCTACAGAAGCCAGTTCCTTTAAACAATGCCTTATCCCTTGTGATTGCTGTGACGATTAAATAACTTCAGAGTTGAAAAAGTTTGAATGGCATTTGCCTTGAGCATTCTTGTGCAGTGCTTTTTTTAATTAGGTCCCACTCTGCCAGCTTGCAACTTCTAGTATTTAAACCTTCCTTTGTGCTTCACTCTTATTGCAGTGTTGATAAATTGGGTTTCAGACTTTTATTAGCAGTTGTCCTTTTTGTGTAAAGTGTGAAACCATGCATTAAGGCAAGGAAAGGTTTTATGTTTGTTACTACTTAATTCTGTTCCAACTTTAGTCTAACTGGTAGTCTAAATGCACTAGACAGTAAGTACAATGGCAGAATAATACAGGAAAGATAAAAACTGTAATAATGAACCATCAAAGAATCCAAAATATTTTTTAAGACATAACAACTTAAAACTTGCCTCAGCAGTTTTAATCAAACTGCTGTGGCAAGACTTTCCCACTATGCAGTACGGTTGGAACTGCTAAAAGGACATTGCTCCTGTTCCAAGGCCGAGGAAGAGGAGACTGTATGAAGTACCAGCAGGGGGAGTCAGGACTGGCTATTAAGTGCTGGAAATCTTCAGATCCCAGTGGTCATCATCTGGAAGGGAAAACATATTGTTGATCTGTGAGGTGAAGTAAAAAGGGTTTCCCTTAAGAATACATAGGTGTGTTCTTTCCCTCCTGCATTTGGATTAGGAATATGAAAACACAGTCTATTTTATTTTGGGTATCCTCATAGTGATTCCATTCAAAAATGGTTTTCTAAGCAATTTCCCTCTTTCCTGTGCCCTTCTCAAAGCACACTAATATGTATGGAATGTGGTAGCCTTTAGAACTGTTCAGGATTTAACACCTCTAGCTTGTCACTGATAGAAAAATAATGGCAAATGGGATAGATCCACAGAGCTGGGGAGGAAAAGCTGTTCAACACACAAAATGTTGGGAGCATGCTCAGAAGAACCACAATCTCCTCTCCCACCAGCTGCAGAGCAATGCTCTCTGGGTGGGTGGGATGGATGCACTGATGGTGAGAACTTGGGCAAGTGAAAATGCTCTGAAGAGATTTGTGGCCGTGCAGAAGCTCTTGAAGCTGTTTGCTGTCAGTCTGCAGATTAACACAAAGGACTTCATCCCTCTCTTTCACACCTTGCTTGTGGCAACTTGTTTTCTTAGGCTTTGTATGAAGGATATTGTTAGGACCCAATGTTTTTGTCCTCTTTAGTGTCCTTTGCAATGATCTCTCTGGATTTGTTGTCTAGCTTTCCTTGGCTTGTCCTAAAGTGTTTATTTTTTTCATCTTTCTGGCTTTTCCCCTAAGATTTCATCATTGAATTAATGAAGAAAAGCAAATAAAAATCATAGAATATTTGCTTTAAGATATAAAAATTGATGAATTTATTTTCATTAGCCTCTAGGAAAGACAACATTCTCACTGGAGTATTTGTTATCAACGGCACTGTGCTCTTTTGGTCTGACTTGCTCAGTCTAAAGTGTCTTGCATGGAAGTCGTGATGTTGACATGCTCTTCAAACAAGGTTTTTAGGGATGCATGTAAGCCACAGCCCAGCCTTCTACTGCTGCATTTCACTTACTGATGTTGGTGAATGTGGTCCTAACTCGAACTGTTTCTTCATTAAGCAGGCTTTTTGTATATTTGTGGGGTTTTTTTACTGGAGTAATGGAGATTCAGCCAGAGACAGTGTTTTTCTTCTGGAGTTTGATTACCAAACATTCAGAGAGATTGGTGCTTGTTGCCCTCTGGAATTTGCAGAAGGTTCTGGATTCAGCAAACAGGCAGGTGTTATGGCCTGCAAAGAAAATAAGCTGATAGGCAAAGAGCAAAGCAAAAGATGAAAAAACCCTGTTGCTTGTGTCTTCAGTGCTGACGGTGTGGGGCTGGTAAATAGGGGAGAGGCCCTGAGCTGGCAGGTTTGGGCTGAGTTCCCAGCTCTGTCACACACTCCTCTGTGGCCATAATCAAACTGCTCCTGGTCTCTGGTTTGCCTGTCTTGCCACATTTAATTCTTCACATCTTACTAGTGCAGAGTGGCTTTCACTGTGCTCTGTACACACCATACCATTTCATCCCTCTGCAGTGCCACTGGAGTGTCTTTTAATCTTGGTGGTATTGATATCAGTAAAGCCAAGCCTGTACAGAAAATTGGGCATTTAAACTCTCTCTGTGCTTTTTTCACATGTTCAGTTATGAGCTGCTCCTTTGTGTTTCTAACCTCACCTGCACTCCTTTTCTGCTCTTTCACCCCATGCTTAGATATTTAGGTTTGTATCCCTGTCCTTTCCCTTCTTGCCCTCTTCCAGTCTGTGAAGAGTCCCAGTTCTCCTGACCATCTAATTTAACTTTGATTCCCTCCTAGTCATTAGGCTTCTCTATTGAGGCCAAGAAGGTCTGGCAGCCTCTTTGATGGGTTTGCTAAGCTGTTGATTTAAATTTTACAGGCTTTGTGATGCAGAGAGACTGCTAAATCGCTGCTCCCATGACAGGTTTCTGAAAGGCTGGAGGAAGACAGGGTATTGAACAGAAAATTGGAAGAAGTGAGAGAAAACAGGAGGGTAGAACTTCTGGAAGGAAGCATGAAGAGTAATTATGGGCTAGGTAGATGACAGGAGTCTGACAGGGAAAAGAGTTTTAAAGAAGAGTGTAGATGCAGAAAGCCAGGATAGAAAGAAGGCAGAGGGACATTTTTCAGAAGGTGCTGAAACCACAGTGACTGGATTCTGAATGTTCAACATCAGGGCTGATATTTAAGGACAACTTCAAGTGATGCTGATCAAGAAAGTTCAGCTGTGTGGTTTCAGGTAGACTCTCTTATTAAAAAACCAATCCAAAACAACAAGAACAAAACCTGCCACAAAACAACTGGAAACAAACAAACCAACCTCAACAAACAAAACACAACTCCAACAAACAGAACACCTAAAAAAATCCAAACCCACCATCGAGGCTGTGTACCATTCAAAGCATGTCAAGAGAGCTTGACAGAAAAATATTTTAATAGCCTGCTGCTCTTGTGCTGATTGATTACAGCAACAGCTCAAAGATAAGCATTCTGTCAAGAATCATTAATATCTGTCAGCCAGTAGTAGCTATGCAATATCAAAAATTCAGGCTGTTGAAAAGCATTCTATCCTTGCCTTCTGCTGAAGACCAGTAAATGAATATTCATGGTAGTACACACAGCTTACAAACAGTTCTTCACTTCACATAACTTTCAAAATATGAACTTGCAGGTTATTACCACAGCTTAGGTGCAAAAATAAGTTCCTGCCTTTTTACTTCTTTAGACTTTGACCACTTCAATGCCTCTAAATGATATGGAATATATTTACCACAATTGTTTGCCCAAATCTTATTATTGATCTCTAATGAGCTGAAAGATTTTCTTGTTGCCTCCATCAGTGGGAAGGAAGAATTTAGTATCTGGAAGATTTAAGATGGTACTTAGGTGATCCTGTACGTGGCAGAGAATTGAATTACAGAAGGCAAGATGTTCAGTGCTTAAACAAGGAAAAGACTTATGACAACTGCAAAAACTCTTGTGGAAGTCCTCTGATGTTGTGAAAGTCATCCCTGATCTGTAACAATCCTCAGGGAATGTGACCTTGGGACTGCTGCAGGGTTAAGCTACATCCAGTGTTGTGTCAGCAGACAGTGAGTGTCTGAGGGGACATTTCCTTTTGGAATCCAAAGACCAGGATTTAAGTTCAGGAGGAGCCATTGTTCTTGTACCCCCTGTGTGCCCCATGTCACATTGATGAAAACTTTACTCTGAAGTTTGACTCCTGATGATGTGCTAGGGTTTACTTATGCTGAGATTTTGGTTACTTTCACCAGTTGGTACAACCACCTTATTTCCTTGTGATTCCTAAGACTTTGTTCATACACATATGTGAAATCACTTTAATGAACCTTAGAAATTACTTTTCCTACAATCTTTTGGGAGTGCTAGAATTGTGGTGTTCTTGATCTGCTGTGACTGGTCAAGTAAAGCTGCTCTGAGCAAGCCTGCCAGAAAACACATTACTCTGTGGAGAGGTGAGAGCTGTGAAGTCTGTGTTTGTATCCAGAGATATCTGCCTCTTCCATTCTAATCCATTATGTCATGGTTCAAAGACTCCAAGGATATGGAAATACTGGGAGCACACCCCTGCTGTACTTATGGAGATTGGAACAGTTCTACTAGTAAAAACTCTTTTCCTTTCCTTTCTCTTTGATTCAAAATACTCAGTCACCTTTAGGTGGAGGAACTCCAGAAAAATGGAAGACCTGAATTCAGGACTTCAGGAAGCCCTGATATTTGAAACATAGGCTGTTGTATCCCAGACATTCAGTGACTGCAGGGGATTATACTTGAAGTATAATCTTCCCAATTGTTCTTCCCTAAGCAAGGAAAAGCTTTGTGTGTCTGATTGTTGCATGAGGTTCGTAGCTGCAAATTACTGACAGATATTTCATTACCTTTGAGAGTCCTCTGTACTTTCTGCTGGACAGCATCAGCTTATTAGCATCTGGAAATGCCTTTCTGGTGTGCCTGGCAGGCACTGCACAAACAGAATAGTTCTCTAAAAAGGTCCCAGTGGGAGAGTAATACATCCTTACTTCTGACTGTATATGTTTTTCTGTGTGCAAATGTTTTTGCATTTTGTGGTGACTTGCTAACAAACTCACAAAAAGCAGCTGCCTGACATCTTTTAGGTATCAGATGATTTCCATGTAATGTTTGCTTTAAAAGGAATTTAGGCAGTATCTCTTATGCAATAGCATCTATCCCCTGAATATCATGCTAAATACAATCCTTTTTAGAAGTGAGGTATGGAACTCCCAGCTGTATGTATGTTTACTGCTGCTTTTAGCCCTGCTGAGTTCTAATAAAATAGCAAACTCAACCTGGAAGATAAGTACTTTTAAAACTGGAGCCATAGGAATGGAAATGAATACCTATTTCAGAAAGTTAGACTGTAGCCCTCTTCACCACTCCAGAGGCAAGTATTCCTCTCACGTGCAGTCATCCATGGCTCATCATTAAAAAGGCAAGAGTGGTTCCAGTTATTTTTTGATAAACCATCTGTGTCTTCACTAGCCTGTCATTTCACTCGTCAGTAAAGCAGGGCCTCCTTGATAAGCCACTGTCTATTAGTTATTCCCATGTCACATTCCTGAAAATACTGTGTGCACCTACTGATTTTGGTCTGCAAGCACACCTGTGATTAGTGTGTGGGAGGAGCATGACTCAGACCTAGTCATTCCAGTGACAATTATTCCTTAACCACCCCAAATGAGTCTTCATCGGTAAATGTCATCTCTGTCTCCAACCTCATTGGTTTAGTCCACATAATTCCAAACTTCATTATTCTTATTTCTGTTACAAACAGTATTAAATCTTTGTAACTATTTAGTAATACCAGAAAAGGGGAGGTTTTGGACCACTTTGTCTTTAGGCTTGTTTGGGAAGTGTTTGAAAGCCCTTTGTAGAATATAGTCACATAACTTGTTTGTATTTGTTGCACCCAGAAGTAGAAGTTGTGTATGTGCAAGAAGGGATTGGCAGGTTGGTGATGAGCACCTTGTAGTCTGCCTGTGGTTATCGAAGTTACAACACCCCAGGGTGGCTTACCAAGGTTTTGTTGCATCAAAAGCTTCAGACTGAGCTGCAGAGAGGCAAAGCATACAGGTGCAGCATAGTCCAGTTGAGTGCAATAGCTTTAGGGGCTTAATTTCACAGTAGAGGAGATCTGAACTGAGAATTAATTGTTGTCCTTATGTCCAGTATCCATTAATCCTGTCAGGTGCAGCCATGCCCTTAGCTCTTGCTGGCTGGTCTGTCACCTGAGCAGACCTGGCAGCTCCTGGGTGATTAGCACAGCCTCTCTGGTGTGTCTGGGCAGTGCAGAGGTCACTGCTGCTTTCACAGTGTGACTGCTTAGAGCAAAGGCAGCTTGAAGGGCTTGCTGAGTGTAAACCAGGTGAGCTATGGAAGACACAGCTTCCAGTTACACACTTTCAGTTGTTTTCAGGATTTTGTTTAACTAGTTTGAGGTTTGGGGACAATACAGTTAATCCAAAGAAATGTCTTCTCTCTGGAGTCTGTGTGACAAGGGATGTGCAATTTTTCCATCAGCTGTCTGGTTGAGGCCAGCACTCTACCACCCACCTCTGGTTCTCTTCACAATGAAACCATAGTACCTCCATCCCACTCTGCTTTCATGTTGGGGTAATTTACAGACATTAAAATTTTACCTTTTCTTTTGTTCTCAGATAAGACAAAGCCTAAAAAAAGACTGTTCTGTACTGCTACATAGACAGCAGAAGCTTTTGTATGTCATTGGATGAAAGTTACTGGACGAAGAGCAATGCATTGTCTTGGTATTTCTCCGTACTGTGTCCTTAATTTTCATCACAGGCAGACATTCCCATACCTTGCAGTAGTGTTTAAAGTGCAGCTGAGTAGAGGTTTTAAGCCTAATATGGAGTGAGATCACTCCAGTCTCAGGGGAAGCCTTGGGTCCTTCCTTCTTGTGATCTCATTTGGTTTCTCATTTGGTCCTTCCTTCTTGTGGTCTCTTGTGGTTTCAGATTTGAACATGATCAGCAAGGAATGTAGCCAGCTATGAACTTCTCACGTGGGTGCTCTGGTGGGAGTAAAGAGAAGCCACCTGAATCCAATTATCATTTAGAACAAAGAATTACTCCAAATACCATACTCAAATGTAAGATACCTTAATTCAATGAAGTTGAAGCAATGGCCAAAAGGAATCAGACAGGAGAATTTTACTTGAACTTTGTAAGTGACTTTGCCATTAAACTCTTGTGTTGCATCAGTGATGGGGACAAGTTTTGTCCAGAAATCCATATGTGTAAGTGCTGGATGGTGGTTTTGGTGTGCAAAATTCAGACCCAGTCCTGGACTCTCAAAGGCCATGGATAGGTTATTGCAGAAGGAGGCCCAGTGGTTGCCAACAGGAACAGGCCTGAGCCAGCAGTGCAAAGCCCAGCAGAACGTGAGGCAGCAATGTAGGGAAAGGACCAGAAGGGTTGGATAACACATGATCTCCTGGAGTGTCCCTAGATTTCCCTCCTGCAAGGCCTTGTAGAAAGGATCATACAAGTCACAGAGGAAACAGTGTGAACAGAGAAATGCTAACTACCTAGGTAAGCAGTTTCACATGAAGAGAACTTTTCCTAATTGTGGCTTTTGATTTTTGTTTTTGTTCTTTTTTTTGTGTAGTTCTATTTCAGTAATAGATTTTAAAATGAGGGGAGTTGGTGTTTAATTGGGGGAAACCATTTCAGCTAAGTTGAGGGTAGATAAAACAGCTTTGAAAGCAAAAGCTTTCATATTGGTGCAAATGAGTAAAAATCTAGAAGCAGTATCTGGAGATTTAATTTTAACCAAGTAATTGAAAATGGCCATGCATTACCCTGTGTAAACTGTAGAAGAAAAATAATGCCCTTAAATGGCTCAGTCATCATTTAAATGGCGATATGTTCATTAGTACTGGGAAATGAAATGGAAAACCATTTCAATTTTCTAGACAATTTAAATTTTATTGTCCATAAAATTCTACAAAACAGTAAAAGAGTGTCCTTTTTCATGAACTGCAGAGGATTTAATCAGATTTGGCATTTTATTTATTCTAATCATGGTAAAACCTGCTTGTGAATACATTGAGCTGAGTTCATCCTGTGTTGGTAAAAGTGTCCCACTGGGGAGTCTACCCTGGTATGTTTGGAATAGAGATCAATTCTGCAGCTGTTATCTGTTTGAACACTTAGTTTCCTCTTGGTAATGAAATTGGCACATCGAGCAAGATCTTGATGATGCTCCATGTTTTGAGCATGTGTACTTCAGTGTTGCTCTAGACTAATCCCTTATGACATTCCTGAAGATGTTGTGATAAGTATGCTGCTCTTTACAGGAATTGTAGCTGCTGTAACTAGTTGTGAAAATTGGTACATTTTCTTGCCATTCTGTTTTACCTTATCAGAGATAAACCTATCTGGTGGGAAATAAAATTTGGAGAGGTGACTGGGAAGTGCCATTTTCTGTAGAATCTTCGTTTTTCTCTAGTCTTACCTTTGATTTATCGTGGTGGCCTTGCCCATTTCAAATCTTGCCTGTTGATCTTGCTGTCCCATTTTGTTATATTTTGACAGAAATAAATTGATTCTGAAAGGAGTTTTCTGTGGACTCGCTGATTAAACTGTACTAGTTCTTGGAAAGTCTTTTTGCTATCAAGGGTTAAGGCCCTAATTTCAATTAATGACTAGGTATTACTGTGTTTGGATTTAGTCATAGTGTTCTGTCAGTTTTAAGAATTCATCTGTAAGCTGAGGCAGAACATCTTCCTGTCTGGTTTATGATGCACTTTTGGATGTAAAACACTGCTACCCCCATTGAGACTCACTAGTCAGTGGAAATGCTGGGCCTTGCAAAGAAGTGGATGCCTTCAGGTAATTTAAGTATAAAGAGTCAGGTGAACTCATTGGTCTGCAAGTGCTGTTTGTTTATAGAGTAAGAGTGCAATCCTGTCTCCCTGAAAGCAAGAGACACGTGGTTAGGGATTTCAAAGCCTATCAGCTTGAAGTCTCACGGTATCCAGGATGCTCTTCTCTTTAATTCCTTTCAGCATTGTGCTTCTGTTGTCTTCTTCTGTTGGTGTCCCTTTTCAGCAGGAAGGTAGTGTATGACCAGATTCTTACTCCTTAATTTCACTGAGAACACATCACAACCAAGAAGTCCTCACAGGCTACTTCTGACTTGTGCATCTGATTACTTTAGTAATCTGCTTTTCTGCAGTCATATTGGCTGCAGTGGAGTCTGTGGCTGCCATTAAATCCCCCTCTGGTGACTGTTGGCACCTTTCAGAGTAAATACAATACCAAACTGTAGCTGTCAAAACAAATGAGTGATGAATTTTGTGAATCAGGATTCTTGCCATTTTACTTGTTTGGACACTTCTCAATTTGTCAAAATCCAGATTTTACAGTGTTAATTAGTGGGACTGTGTTAATGTAGTCAGGTGCTGCTGTGCAGAAGTAGGAGCCTTGGCCAGGAAGGTAAAAGCCACCACTCTTCCTTTGTATGGATTGGCAGGAGGCTTCATCCTCTCTTTTCATAAGCCAGGCTCTTGGATCCAAGATGTAGCCTTTCATAGAGAGCAGGGTGGTGTTAGCCTTCACTATCAGTTTGGAGAGAGCTGTTTATGTTAAAGAGCTTTCTAACAGAGCTGATGCTGAAGTTTGTTCTGTTGGCTTGTACTCACTCTGGCTCTGATCACTCCTCTGATCAGTTTTGCTCTGTGTGTTTTTCCATGCTGTTTATATTAGCCCAAACATGCTAAAGGCAAAAGCAAAACCTGAAAACCTGTTAGAAAGTTGTACTGTGCATGATGCTTGTGAGCCAAAACACCTGTGATTGCTGCTATCAGTTGTGTGGGTGCTTCTACATCAAAATTTAAAAAAAAAAAAAAAAAGCTTTGAAGCATCCTAAGGGATGCTGGAGTTCAGCATCTTTGGAAGGTTTGCTAGTTTACCAACACTTGCCTCTGTTATTCCATATTAAGTCTTAAACTGGCAAAATGTAAGTCATTGCAAATCAGTGAGATACCAGGAGGTTATATGGCTGTGCTGCTGTAGTAGCAGGCTGCTTTTATTCTGTGGAGTTAGGAAAGGGTGTGAGAGAGAACCGGTGGGAGCTGCTTGTGCTGTTTGTTCCATGGCTGTTCTTAACTTCCCCTTCTGCCCTTACACACTGCAGACAGCCTATTTTAAGGTGCACAGATGTTTCTACTACTCTAGTCCTTGGTAGTTGCTTAAGTGGCTTCTTAGAGCAGCTGTTCCCTTGTTTATGTCTCTTGACGTTCATTTCATTCCAGTTCTTTTTTTTTTTTTGATGATGGAGAGATGAAAAAACCCCCTGTGCTGATGCTCTGTTGTTTAGCCTTTATCAGTTTTGTCCTCACTGTTGTCCTCCCCTTCTGCAGGGGAGACATTTCCACTGTAGCTGGAGCCCACTGTTGTCCTTCTCTGTCCCAATTTTACTGCCAGCAGGGTGATTTCACCAAATGTGATGATGAGAGTGAGAAGATTTGCAGTAGATTCAACTAAGAGTTTAATAAAATTTGCCTGTGGTCTCTCATCTTTCATCCTAGGAGTCAAGTGCTTGCACCACATGGTTTGATGTGCATGTCCCTCATGGCCTATTCAGGCTCTCTGCTTTGCTCTTTCCCATTAAATTGATTTTCAGATTTGCTCAGTAGTGTGCCAGTTCTCTGATCTTTGCCATTGCTGCTGCCTTGCTTCAGAGGTGCAAATTAGAAGCTGGTGGCATGAAAGAGGGAGGTGCAGTGTATTGTTTCAGTCCAGGAGAACAGAGAGCTGTGGGAAGAGCAGGATTTTACAGTTACTGGGACAGCGTGGGGGAGAGCTCCTCTGGGAATTTACTTGCATTTAAAAAATGTCTTTTTCCTGGGTTGTGAAATTCAGGAAGCGATATACCTGCTAAGACTAGCAATTGTAATTTGTTTTATAACAGGTGAAAATGTTTTGTGTATATATTGTGAGAAGTCATGAAGTGCAGAAAATAAATTGACCTATTAGCTTTTGGCTAAGTTGTTTACGTTTATTCTTTGCTAGCTAAATGGAATTATATCTTTATGCATTGTGTTAGTAAAAAACCAAAAGGTAGATGAAAGATTGTAATTAAGAAACTTTATAATACACAAAGCTTCCTAAGAAGTAGCAAATTAAGCAGCTCAGGGTCTGTCTGTACTGTTCTGGATGGTTGTGTAGACACTTGATAAGTACATCTTGCTTTAGAAGCTTTGATATCAGATTGGAAGACTACAAATAACAATTCTATCAAAACTAGTTCTGTAAACAATTCTTTAAGATACCTGTTCAGTTTGGTACTTGCTTGCATATTGTATTTAACAGTTCAGTGTTTTTCTTTTAACTGAATGCTCTACCCATAAGTAGGCATAATTACCACTAATCAAGACCCCTAATCTCATGCAATTATACACTCTTACATTGTTCTAATTGCACATTTGAAAATAATGTCATTTTCTCATATAATTATGAGATGATCCATACAATTAATTTCTGCTTTTCTTTTTATCTGATCAATGTTAATTTTGTGTGACCTCACAATGTGTTATCTGAAAAATGCCTTTGAGACATGCAGTTTTTGTGGTTAATTTACAGTTGTGTTTCATACTCAGTAAGAAGTGATACAGTGCAACAGATTTTCAAGGCTGTGCTTTGAACTGAATAATTTGTTGTATACTAGGAACTTGTTGGTGAAACAGAAGTACAATTTAAATCATCTACTATTTGCAAATGCAGGTGCTTGCCCTTTGAATAATATTTAGGTTAGTGCAGTATGTAAAGGGGGTTTATTTTTCTTTTAATTGTTAAGTGGAATTTACACACAGACAGACTTTTTCAATCAGCTTTCTAGACAGTAAAAATGAAGGCAGTTCATTTTCAGAAAGAACTGCAAGTCTTGGGGGCAAGATATAAGAGATTGTTCATTAGTTGATGTTGGTCTCACTTGTAGTTGTGTAGTTCTGCACATATTTTGTGTGTGAGGCCATTGGATGAGTGCATTTTGAGCAAATCATCATCAATCTGTTGATTCATCTCAGGAACCGAATGCAGCACTTAGATCTGTAATTGAGGTAATTGTAAACCTCTCATTCTTACAGATAGAAATTCTTCCTCTTATAATTCTAAAATCAGACCCCAGATCTTTTACTGTTGTAGCTGAGACCTGCACTGGCTTGTATTTGTTTCTCTATTCTTACTTGTTACATCACTAAAAGTAGCAGATGATTTGGTGACCTTTGCAACCTGTGTCTGACCTTCATGATTCACTTGTGGGTAATTTGCTACTGCAATTACTATGGTCCTATCCGTGATGTTATTTAAACACTGGTTTAAATTGAGTATCACAGACTGCAGTGTAAATGAGCAGCCACATTGTTGGGGACAACATGTTTTTCTTGATTGTCAGAAAAGAATATCAGCATCAGTGGGTGAGGGCTGCATCATTTCTGAGGGATCTTGACATTCCTGGAGAGGAAATGCTTGAGATTTTGCTCTGTCACAAATAGCCCAACTTTCTTCCTTTAGTAGAGTGTGTTTCTGAAATAATTCTGGGCTGCAGTCCGCTGCAGTGGGTTCATTTCATTATTCCTTTGAAAGGAAGGAAAGGCACACAGCCAGCTACTTCTGTGCAGAAGAGTTCAAGGTTTACTATGCTAATATACCTACCCAAGATTAGGCTGCAAAAATCCTTGGCTTTAATGTGTCTTTCATAGTAATAAAATGATTGGCTAATGATAAATTAAGGATTGTAAGTTTGGCAATTAAAAAAAATTAATCTATACAGGAATAATTTTTCTTGCCAAGATAATTGTCATACTGGAGCTGCAATTCGCAGTGGAAATTGCTTGCTTCGTAATAATCAAAATCTATGATCAAACTTCTGTTTTTTCTTTAGGCTTCATATAGCTGGACATTATTGGGACAGTGTGTGGACTCTGTTTTACCTTTGCTGGCATGGAGCTGTACATGCCAAGGCACTGAACCCCCAGATCTCAGTGTTTGCCAGAGAGCAAAGAGACAGTAGACACAAGTGTTGTTGTCAGGGAATCTACAGATAAAAATCTGCTTGCCTCCCTCTCTCTAATTTGTCACCAATTTCAGTGTATGCTGGTTGCCTTGTGCTGCTGCAATCTCCTGTAGGGTTGTTTGCATCTGCATAGCAGAGAGCAAACCAGGACTTACTTAGGGATAGGTGAGGCTGTTCTAATACAAAAATACTCATGGATTAAGAGCTGTTAGCGTAAGTCTGTTTTGTAAAGCATTTTATCATTCGTCATTACTCATTGCACTGTCCCAGTATGGTTTTGTTCTGGCACAAATTTTAAACAGTGAAAATACATATTTCTGGTCACTGTAGTAACGCTCTCCACTTTTCTTTAAACTGAGTGTGCATGTTTTTCTGCATATTTTTGTATCTGTTTCACAGAGGAGTAGATGGGAAGAGGGAGAGCTGTTCTCTGCAGAAACTAATAAAAAGAAAATAAGTCATGCAGCATCAAAAAGGAATTCTGCAGAAAATCAGCAGTGTAAAGGCCTTGAGCAAACCTAAACTTAAATTACATCTCTTGATGATCAGGGCAAAGACAGTCCCATAAGTTTGTTTTGCAGAGTATCAAAGGTTTTTGTTGGCCATAGAACCCTAGAGCATCTTAGTTGGCTTAAGGATATCTGCCTATAACTCTGACCTGAATAAGGTCTCAAAGGAAGGAGTGGGATGAAGAATTTTTTTAAATTTTTTTTAATAATAGCTGGTGAGGGAGTAAACAAACAGCAAAAAGGGGTACTTCAGTAAGGCAAAATATATTTTTTTAAATATGACTTCTCATTTATTTTTATATTGGGTGGCAGAGATATGATACTTAAAATTTAGTGCTTGTTTAGGGGGTCAGGAAATGATTAAGAGGAAGAACTTACTCAGCAAGCCAGAGCACTTATGGGTGGTTATCATCACATCTGCAGTCTGACTGTTCCTGTCCCTCTACAGCCAACCTGCCTGAGTCACAACATAGGAAAGCTCCCCTTGAGGCTTCCTTGTCTCTCCTTTTCATTCAGGGCTGGATTGACTGGAAGAGCCTCAGCCCCAGCCTCTGCAAGCTATCAAACTTGGCCACTGAGGCTGCCACCAGCCTCCTCTTCTGTCCTGGGCTTCAGCAGATGGATCTTCTCAAGTCCTGTGTGTTTTCATCTGCTTCTCCCCATGCTTGGAAACATTGCCTTTTTTATTTCCTCGTGTTTATTCTTAAAGCCATCTTGATGAACCAGCTGCCTTCGTAACTGTGTTGTGTGAAGTCAGGAGGGCTGTGCAAAGGTCTGCCTCTGAGGGCTCTAGCTCTCCTCAGGCCTTGCTATTCTTTTGTCTGAAGAATATAAAATGTAATGCGAGTTTTTAATGTATTATTAAACTTATGTCTATAAATTTCTGACCCATGGTAGCTGTTTATTACATATTCCATCTTCTGTTTTGATGCATTGTTGTTGTCACACCGAGGTAGGTAACGATGACTCAGCTTACTACTGTGATAATGCACTTAAAGGCTGGAAATCTGTCACTGATGGTATATCAACACAGGTGCTATAAACCTGAGATGAAAAATTGAAGTATTTGCTGTCAAGCTATTTCTCTTAAAATTCTTCCGTTTTCTGTTGTGGTTTTATGAGGTTTTGAGTATTACTGGATTGTTTGATGGACAGAGGGTCATGTTTTAGGAGCTCTGTGATGCAGGAGCTCCTAAAACCTACAAGAGTAGGTGGTGGTCCTCAATTTGTAGTGCTGCAGGTATAAAATGCTCGTGCTCATCGGGCCTTCCTAATAAAGCACCGATATTTGCATGCATTTTTATCACCTAGCATTTCCAGTCTTAAAGCCCAGTGGAACACAGACAAGGTCACCACATCTTATCATGTATTTTCTCTGTGGTTTTTCCTCTTTTCCACAGCCCTTCTGTATGCCACCATTTTTGGTAATGTGACGACCATATTTCAGCAAATGTACGCTAACACAAACAGATACCATGAAATGCTGAACAGTGTCCGGGACTTTTTAAAGCTCTACCAGGTCCCTAAAGGACTGAGTGAACGTGTGATGGATTACATTGTTTCCACCTGGTCAATGTCCAGAGGAATAGACACTGAAAAGGTAAGTAAATTAAACTGCAAGGGAAGAAGTCACATCCTGAAAGTAGTCCATTAAAATAAACAGGAGGTACTGTCTTAGTAAAGGATACAAATATTCTTTAAATAGTTCTAAGCAGCAGCTTCCCTTAATTTTAAACTTTCAAATACAGTATTTCAGCTATTCTATCATACTGACACATGATAGTGGTAAAAGTATATATGTTTTGCCAGTGAAATGGCTTGAAATAGTATAAAATAATATAAAAGCTCAGTTTATGATAAATAAGTAATAAGTAAATAACAAGTTCTGGACTGTAACACAATCTCACAGTTTTTCCAAATGAGATTTTTTTTGCAATGTTTTTTGTGAGGTTGCTTGCTTGTGGGCCTGAAAACAAAATTTTTTTCTTTTTCATTGTTGGAGAATTTGAATGTGATATTCTGTGTCCAGGTTAAAGATGTTAATGAAAACTGGAAGTATTTAATAACGTATTGCTTGAAATCTACCTTATGTAAGGCAAATGTTATCATTCTGATTCCATGAATTTACAAATAAATTCCCATTGTGTCTTTTAAAATAACAGATGGCCTTTCACCAGAACAAATGTACAAAAGCAACTCCTTGTCTCTTTCATATTAGTTGCCAACTTTTGTAGAGATGGACAGTTTTTCTTCTGCTTGTGAAGAGAGGTGATTTCTGGGGTGGATCATTGAGGAAGTTATACCAATGCTCTGGTCACCAGCCTTCTGGTTGGCTGCTTAATTTAGTATTCTGAACTGTGGATGATGCAGTTAAAGAGCAAACAGTGTCATTTCTGTACAGCTGCTACAGCATGGTTATGAAGGAGTAGAACAGATGTGGCCTTGCACTGAGCTGCCTGGAGACTGAGGGGCACACAGGGCACTGTTTGCTTTCCTAAATGGTCTTCAGCATATCTGCCATTTTTAGATCCCAGACACGATTCTGTAAGTGCTGTCTGCCACAGTAACTTTCAGAAAGAAATGGTATTTTAGTGCTGGATGGTGCTGGTTAGAAGCTGTTCTGCATGTTTTCTCACAATCTGTCTTTGTGTGGGGTTGTGATTTGAGGTAGGTGCGTTTGGGGAAGGTGGAGAGACATCTGAGGATACATAGTGTAATGAGTGCTGGTGCTTTCATTTAGCCCCCATTACAAACTCCTGTCATCATTTTAACAAAACAACAAGAAAAAATTGCTATGTAAAACATGGTGGGGGGGGGGGGGGGGTTAGGGGGGGTTAGTTTATCTTCAAAGTTCATTCTTGGCTTCCTTTGATAAGGAGAGAAATGCTTTAAGGATGCTTTTGGAGACGGCAGAATAACCAAACCAAGCATAGCAATTCCCAGTGTAGCCTTTGAGAATTATCTTAATAAATGGGAGAAAAGTCTCCAATTGTCAATTCACCAAAGAGCTCAATATGGTGCTGTTTTCAATAACTGTTGTGCTCAAAGCTGAGCTGCCACTGGCCATGACTGCTAAACCAAGAGCTCAGCTTTCATCTGCACAGCAAAAGCTATGGTTGGCTGTGCCAATCCCTAAACTCCCAGGTCAGAACTCTGTTGTTTTGATGCCTGTGTATAACTTCTGGGATGTCTTGCCATGAATAAAACATGTATTGCTCATGAGGCAGAACAGTGGTAGTTGTGCTCCTCTGAAATGCAGCACAGCTTCCCACAGATGAGGCAGAGACTTTAATATGAACTGAGCACAGAAGTGTTCCTATCACTATTTTGTAGGCCACAAATTTGTGAGTTCAGTGTTCGCTGCAGACACGCTAAGTTATTGGTCTAGAAAATGCCAGTACAACAAAATTTAACCAAGAGCTACCAAAAGATTCTAAAATTGATGCCTGAAGATATATTTCTTACCTCCCATACAAATGGAAGTCTTCTGTTTTTGTCTGTAACTCTCAAATTCCTTTAATCCCTTTCATTTTTGTGAAGTCCGGAGACAATTTCTTTAAATGGAGAATGGAAAATTAGTTAACTTCCTCTAAAACTGCTATACCAAAAAGATTTTGGATAACAGCATAATTTTAAATATTCTCTTGTATATTCCAGGCTTATTGCTACTATTTCTATCACAACAACCATTTTTGTGTGTGATATTCAGGTAACTGCATGTGTGTTTAATACCAGTAGTATAATTTGGCAAGAACATGCCACTAGAGAATATTTTTGTTGCCAGAGTAAATGCGATAATGGAAAAGACAGATATGGCCACTGCCTGTGTTCCATGTTAAATGATGATCTTGCTGCCCCAGCCCATTTCTGTGAGCCTGCAAAACTGAGAACTGGCAGGTTTGGCAGCTCTTCTGTACAGGACAGCCAAAAAAAAAATCATCCATAAGTGCCCAGCACCTAAGCACTATAGAAATATATCTCTTTTTAGAAGTAATATCTGTACTAAAAGGTCTGGAAGTGGGCCAAAGATGATGATATTGGTGGTGGAGTTATTTGCCTTTGGAGTACCAGGCATGATATCTTCAACCAGTGCCATGTGCAGAATTATGAGCTTGGTTCTCTGCTCAGATCTTGCACACAACCCCATTTCAAAGTGTAGGCATAGCCATAGTGCTTACTGAGTTACCTTTATGTTTTTCAGGAGTATTTGCAGTGAGACAGTCTTCTCTTTCCATCTAGGAAAATGTGTGGGAGTAACTCTGAAGCTCAACCAGAGTGTTCCTTAATTCAACGGAATACTTATTACTAAGAAAATAATTTAAAAAAAAAAAAAAAGAGGCAGACTTAGACTGCTCAATTTTTTTTTTCAAATAATATGTCCTAGATGTGCTTCATCATAGACCATCTCCCAAGAATTTTGCTATCCCCAAATCCTGTTCATGTTACTTCTTTCCACTTCTAATCTGTGCATGCAGCAGTGATTTTGTATTCTTTCCACTCAGCTTTCTGTATTATATTAAAACCCTTCAGAAATGGCCCTGCCTGGTGCCCGCTGTGCTGAGCATCAGCTCGTGTTCTCTTAGGAGCACACATCATGAATTGCCGTGAGGAACATTGCATTTGGAAGATCAAAAGCTGCCCAAAAGAGCATCATACCTTAAAATCCCTTTTCTGTGTAAACAAAAAACTTGTTAATGCCACTGAGGGCTAAATTTGAATACCTGCAATTCTCAATGTTATCAGTTAATTAAAGTTGTAATAATTTGTTTTAGTTGTTAAAACATATAATTTGTGCAGGCTTTCCATGGAACCTGCCTATGAAAAAAAGTGACCTGCCCTCTAGAAACAATCCTTCAGGAAGATTTTCTTCAACACTTTTGGTACTGCTGTGCTCTAAGTTTTATTGTCTTAAAAACCTCAGGCCTTCTGGTGATTCAATATCCAGCAGAGCATGTTGCTGAGATGAAAACAGCATTTTCCTTCAGATGTTATAAAGTAGACTAAGTTAGTATTGTGGTTTACGTGGATAAATATAAAAATAAACGTACACTCTGAGATTAGAAATTTTATAAGGAGGAGGAAAGTAGTTCTTAAACTTGCCACAGCAGGCACGTAGAAGCCACACACAGGAATTGATTGCCTGATTTCCCTGTCAGGTTCTGCAGATTTGCCCGAAGGACATGAGAGCAGATATCTGCGTGCACCTGAACCGCAAGGTTTTCAAGGAGCACCCTGCCTTCAGGCTGGCCAGCGACGGCTGCCTTCGGGCACTGGCCATGGAGTTTCAGACAGTGCACTGTGCTCCAGGAGACCTCATCTACCACGCTGGGGAGAGCGTCGACAGCCTGTGCTTTGTGGTCTCGGGCTCTTTGGAAGTCATCCAGGATGATGAAGTCGTGGCTATACTAGGTGAGTTGGAGAGCTGGTAATCTGCATTTGCATAAGTACGAATATGTTCAGCAACTTATAGCTTTTTCTAATCATTCTTTAAAAAGCTGAATTTAAGTTTTTTTTTTTCCACAGCCTGGAGAGGTTTAATGGGCAACCATCTAATATCCAGATTGCTTCAGCCCTGTTCCATCTGGTCAATGGAAACTTTACTTTAGCATGGGGTCCTGGTTGTTCTTGGGGTTTTTCCTATCTTGACACATCCCTTTTAACTAGAAATTCCATTTAGAATTGAATTTAGAATCCTGGCTTCCCTGCCTCACTCCTACCTTCCCCCATATTAATCCTTAATAATTTTTCTAGTTAGATTTATTTAAGATGTCGTGTTGAAATAATATTTATCTATTTTAAAGTCGAAGTAATTTAAAACATTTAGAGCCGATTTGTGTTAACTTGGAATGGCAGCTTTGGGTCGGAGGCATTGAAAAGAAACTGATAGGGGTGTGAACAGCATTCTGAGGCAAAACTAACAGAAAAGAGTGGGATAATCCAATAGATGTAGATGAATCATGAGGTGGCTGGAGCATTGAAGAGGTGATACTTATCATTTGATTCTGTCAAGCCCTTTTGTGATAAGATAAATTCTCATGGTGGCTTAATCCTGTAACTGTCACTCATAGCAGGGTGGAAAAAGAGAATAAAACATCTTGGTAATCTTACCTTTTTCTGAGGCACATGCACTCAACTCTCCTAAAATGAATGTCTACTGAAAAATGAGGGGGCTAATAAATATTCTGAGCTCCATTTTTCTCTACTTTTGAACAGGATTGCATGTATAGCATAGGGTAAATATAGAGTCGTGGGGAATCAAGTTGATAATACTTCGCACCACACAAGAAGCTAAAAGGTGGAAAGTTGGAGGATAACTGATTCTCTTTTGTTCTGGAATCACCTGTGCTGCTAAGTGCTGTATGATATTTGGAACTTCTACTTGTCGATGCTGCACCTCAAGAACTTGCTACCTTTTGCCCTGTTGAATTCCCATGAATTAACATGACAAATGTAGAACACAAACTAAGACCCCTCAGTTTGTGTGCCTTTATGCCGCCAACTGGCTTCAGCATGAGAGCAAAATTTCAAAACATCTTGCTGCTCTATTTGAGTATAGGTAAAAGGCACTGGGATCAAATTTCTTTAAAATGTTGTTTAAAGATACCAATTTTATCCTTATCTTTACTGGTAACTCCTGCATTTTATCATAACTCTCTAGAAAACCCTTACCCAAGATTGCTCGAGGAATCAGTGTTAAGGAAACCTAACTCCTAATCTCTGCTGCTGCAGAGTGATAGCTACGGATAAATGAGGCTGTTCCCTTGGTATCTGGATGAATAGAAGTATTTTGTTGCTGTACTTCTCCTGGGATGTAACTATTGATCCTCTTCCCTCCACAACTTTTTATTTTCTTCTTTTTCTTTCTTTTTCTTTTTGAAATTTGGACTCAGCTCCTGAGCTCTCACTAAAGTTGGTGAGTTTTATTCACATTTTCTCCATGAATATTGTAAGTGGAGAGGAAAGGAAAATGAAGTGGGATCTCTTTGGGATTCTGTGAGATGTCATTTTGGATGTGCATCAATTTTTGTGTTTCAGTTTCTGGACTAAGGAATTCCTTTCCTTCCACACATGTGTACCTTCCTCCCCCAGGCTGTGAAGACTTCTGCTGAAGGTTTCTCTATCCTGAAAAGAAATTACGTTTTTAACTAAATTTTTCACTATTCTAAATCAGTTGAACTTCTTTTTCCTTCCGCATTGTGTAATTTAATTACCACACTACTGAAGGATGTGCCAGGAGATGGTTCAGAGCTCCCTCTCTAACTTCCTTGTACTCTCAGTTTTCTTATCCGTAGAAAAGAGTGTTTTGGTGGGATTTTTTGTTGTTTGATTATTTTTTAAAATTTCATAGTTAACTAAACTTGCCAAGTTCTTGATGAATGTATACCAGAGAAAACAAGGTACTCCAAGGGGGGAAAAAAAGTTCATTGTACAAGAAACATGATTTTTGCTGCTCATTCAGCCAGAAAAACCTATGCCATAAATTTTGTTTACCAGTCCCAACCAAGCATAGCTGTGAACATCAGGCATGTAACAGCAAACCATGCGAGGAATTCCATAGGGTAATTTTAGCTGACAGGTATGTTACAGAGACTGTAATCTTCTTTCAGGCATTCTGGAAATGAAAATGAAAAAATTAAGTGCACAAGTTATTCAAGGTGAATTATTTGCTCAGCTCTGGCTGTCACATAATAGAGCAGCCTTTGCAGCTTGCAATGTAGCCTGTATCTTCCTTGCAATGGAGAAATGAATTGCAACTCTGAATCAGTTTGTGGGACTGTTGTGCAGCATTACATAAACCAAAGGCAAACTGCGCTTAATTCTTAAAGGATCCAATTCATAGGAAACATTTTCAAGTTCTGAAATCATTTGACCTTGCAGGCTGGTGTATAAGAGTGTATTGTGTAGCTCTGGAGTGAATTGTGTATACTTGCATAATGTCCTTCCAAATGAGTTCCATGTAATACCCCAGAGACAGGTATATTCTCAGTTCAGGCTTATGTTCTTAGAACAAAGCACTGACTTTGATTGACTTGGATTAATGCAAGTACCAAGTTGGAAGAAATTGCACAGCAGTGAAAAAAAGTACTATTTTTATGTGTCCCCTAAGATTGCCTTCCCATTAATTTAAATTAAGACACAAACACAAAAAAATGCAAATTAAAAGAAAAAACCAACCTCAATTCTTTGCATGTTTGCAGAAAATATTTAAACAAATGGACAGACTTTATAAGAAGTTTGATTTGTTGGGATGAAAGATATACTTTTTGAATTCAATGCAAAATTCTTGCTAAAATACAGAAATTACTGATGTTCATGTGACACAATCTTTGGATTTTGTGTGTTGAAGAAACAGAAACAAAAATGTAGAAAGTGACCTCTCAGCCAGGCGATAGATTTATTTGTGATTCATTGCAATACAAATGAGTCAGAAAAAGAAGACTTCGCTTTAAGAAAAGCCACTCTATTGCTATATTTTCTGTGTAAATGTATAAGTATGAGAGTGGGATTATGTGGAAGGGATGTTGAGCTGGTGGGAAGCTGCCTGGATGAGGCACAATTCTGGTTTTGGTAGTTTGCTGTTCTTCCACTGACACTGCTGTTACTGCGTAGGATGAAGCGCTGACGTACACTCAGCACTTTGAGGAAGGCTGAGACAAATCACACAGTCCCTGCCCTGAAGAGATCTGAGCGAAGCACAGGTCATCCATTAAGAGAGTGCTTTCAACTTGGCTTTGCTTTTAACTTTCCTAAGCCCTCCCACTTGGCCTGATGCTGCTTTACCCACCTGAGACTGACAGTATCTCTTTGAGCTACTCTTACTTAAAGCCTTAGCCATTTATCCCCGTGTGGTCAGAAAAAATGTGAGGGTTTGTTTCCTCTGTAAGAAACAATCAAGTGTTTATGTGCACTTCATTTGGCAGCTCTAGTTTCTCTCTTTTGGAGCAGATCTTTCAGGCTCAGACACCGACCATCTGAAAACCTGTACTTTGCTGCAGGTCTTTGAAAAGTTAAAATCTACCAATGCTCAGGTGATTGGCTGCATTTTAATTTGTCAAATAACTTCTTAAAAATATTTCTCCTGAATTAACTGTGTTCCAGGCACAGACCATAAGGTTTGACTGTAGCTTTCTTTGGAACATGCCGGGGAAAATGCACTTTGTCGCCTTCCAGTCATTTAGTCTGAACCTTTTAAATCTCTCCTCACCATTGCTTGAAGAAGTGCTAATTCCTGTGCTGTGTCTCCAATTGTTTGTGTGTGTAGATGATTTCATGGAAGTTACAGGAAAGTATGTCATAGCAGCAAAAAAAACTTTTTGTATGTATTTGCTGGAAATACATGGAAGGGCTGGATAGGAGACCCTGTTAGTACCCAAGTTGGTTCAAAGTCTTTTGCCTGAAATTGGGGTAATTTTTGACATTTAGGAAAGCATTCCAGTAAAAAGATATTGAGAGGAAGGAGAGGACCGTTGAAAATTAGAGTGACAAACTTTTTTTCCTAGATAGCAGTGGGGAAAGCAGTGTCTTGTACTTAAGTTTTCAGACTGCTGCAAAATTTGTCAATTAATGGCTCTGAGAGGGCCTGACTGAGCAGCAGATCTTTACTTATATGAGATGTTCAAAGCTGCTGAAATGGTCTTGATAATTCCTGCAAGGGGGCCATGTGTGTATGGAAGGGGAGACTGGAGGTTAGTTTTGTGGACTTGATTGGAGACAGGGAGCTTTAAGCTTTTATTTAACAACTACAAACCAAAGCCTTGAAAATCACAGAGGTCTCCAGAGCTGAGCACTGGGTGAGAAAAATAGCAATAACTAGAAGATTTTGTTAAAAAGAAGGAACACCCTCCCACCAAACAGTTTTTCCCAAGTGTTACATTCCAGCTGTTCTGCATTTATGTTCTTGCTATCTTTATTTGACGTAAAAAACTCCCAAAAGAATAAACCTTTTTCTTGACTGTTGGTTTAGCATCACAGAAGGGACCTATGAGAATTGAGTCCAACTCCTGGCTCCACAAAGGGCAAATAAAGTGAATGAGACAGGAAGGGAAGTCAAAGCAGGAATTTATTGTGAGTTAGGAATACAATTGCTCTCCAGCAGGTCAGTTTGTTGTTGCTATTCCTTTTGCTGCTATCAAGGCTGAAAGGCAATAGCAGAATGGAGATATTATGTAGGTATGCAAGAGAAGGAAAGGGCAGGGAGTGTGCAAAGGTTACACACAGATTTACATTGACGATCGCACAGGAGCTGAGGAAGTGAAATTTGCATGACCCTGAAATACAGATCTTTTATTGTTATTTACGAAGCTACAAAGTTGACAAGATTGGAGACTGTGGTTTTAACGTGATGTTGTAGGGGACCTTGGTGTGCCATGTTTTGTTTCAGCAGGATATTAAATGCTCCATTTACATTGTGTGGAGAAATTCCTGCTGATTTAATTTGATCTAATTGCAGTCTTAAAGAAATGTTATAAGAATAATTGTTTGTTTTCTTTACAATTGCTTTAGCTTACTCATTTAGCCGTGAGCATTTCATTCAGATGTAGACACCAGAGGATTGATTCAGATTTTGGTGGGACAGATTTGCATCCAGATAGGACAGTGCCAACTGCAAGGGCAGCTGTGCCACAGGGGTGGTCTGTTTTAGAGGAGGGACAATAGCAGAGCAGAAGTATTGTCTATGTTAGACCCTCTCCATGGAAAACGTTGCATCTTCCACACAGTTGTGTGAAAACTGCTTCTCAGCAGACTTGAAGATGGCAGATAAGTTAACTAAGCCCAGGCTGCTATCTTTAGACTGTCCCTAGTACCTGAGCTAACTCAGATTTCCCTGAACTAAACTGCTCTGTGTATTACCCCATTTTCAAAAATCAGTTCTGTTATTTCAGAGCCTGTTGTTTAATTCCAAGCCTTTAAAGAAGTCTCTTGCTTCTCTGCTTAATTTTTCACCTGAATTTTAAATTTAGGTACACCTCTCTGTGTTAAAAATGCCAAGCTCCTGAGCTCTAAGGCTTAAGAAATGGTTGCAGGATCATGGATGGCGTTAAGAGTTTTCTGACAGTATCTAACATCACAGCATTGTTTGTGCTATTGAATGAGACTGAAACATGACCAGCGTTGCTTTGACAAAGGAATGATTGAAATTAAAATCCATCTTTATCCTCAGTAGTTCTATTGTGCTTTTTTCTATTTATAGTTGAAAGGTGGGGTTTTTTTAGATGATTTATATAGGCAGGTTGGACAAGTTTTATGTCTCTGTGAAATGATTCAATTAACATCAACTAAAGGAATAATTTTCAGTCTGATTTGCTCTATCAGTGTCCAGGCACACTTAGCAAAAGCATTACAGATGGAGATCCAGCTAAACTTTTTTTAAAGGCCATGGCCTAAAGAGGTCTACATTACTATAAGATTTTAATTTCATGGTGGATGCAGGAGCAGCACTAAAACTCTTATTGAGAAATATAGGTTTATCCCACATGGTGATTTAGGCCAGAAAGTATTCCATATTCCTTATTTCTGTCCTCCAGACATCTGGAGTGGGTTTATATCAGGACATGCCATTTTTGAGACTTTTTGTTTGTTCTATGTCTAATTTCTAGAAATACTAAATAAAATACAATACAAGATAGATGCAAATTTCATGGGGTTTTCAAAATATTTACTTTCTGTATTTCAGAACACAAAACTTAGTATTTAAACTTGTGAATCCTTTCTATCTGAAATAAAATAATAAAATGTGGGGGCTTTAATGTATGTTTCAAGCAATATCTAGAATATCAAGCCTGTCCCTAAGTAATCAAGGAAGTAACTCAGAGGATAATGCAGTTTGAGCCTCTTATATAGGTGGGGGGTTTTTTGCTTTTTTTGGTCAGAGAATTAGACTGCCCATGCAAGGACAACACAGATCGAGCTGTGCTTTTCCTGTTACTTATCCACTGCAAATACATTCAAATATATTTATGACTCCAGTTACCTGAGCTACTCTGTATCCTCTGAGTTTGTACAAACTGGCTACATTTTTATAATATTTTTATAGTAACTATTAAAATGCAAATAAGGATAAATGATGCAAATTGAGGTGAAGCCTCCTGGCTTTTTTGTGAATAAACCTGTAGGGCCCAGTTGATGTTTAACACTCTTCATCACAGTATGTCAAGTAGTGAAATATAATCCATGCTGTATTCTGAGAGACAAATAAACACCTTAATTATAGCAACAATAATAGAAATTTTAGCTGTAACTAAATCACGTTGTTGCTACTCATCTCTAAAATAAATGTTTTTATTTTGTTTGTACAGTAATGTGTTTCAGCAGAGAAAATTGATGTAGCTGTGCAGTAAACTGTCTGCAAAATGTTGCCAGGCTGTGATTTACAACATGAACAGATACGCTGTGTTTCTATTTGTGCACCAGGCAAATCACAACTGAAAGAGCAACTTCAGTTTGTTATCTCTGTAACAGTTTGGTCTCTGTGGCAAAGACACTTGGGCTTTTTGGAGGTCTAATTAGAGGAAAAGAGTAGTTAAAACCTCTGGTTAATGAAAAATAATGTATTCTCTGCAGTGCAGTTGGTCATTCACTTTTCATTACGTGTCTCAGTTTGCACTTGAGAAATCTTATGACAATCCAAAGCAGCAAACCACTTCCATGCACCATCTCCTTTCAGCTGTACTGTGTTGGAGAACCAAACTAAGGCTTCAGGTTGTGCAATTTATCTGTAGGACAGCTACTGAATACTCCACCTCAATGCCAAATGGTAGCTCCATTTTTTTCTGGCTGACAGTTGTTGCATTAATGCACCAAGAGGAAGTTATTTTTGCTCTAGTGTCTTTACTTTCCTTGAATCCTTCTGTAAAGAGGGAAAGTTTAAATTGCATGCCTTACTTGGCATTATTATTCCTTATTTGGAGGAAATGAGGGAAGAGAGGAGAAGGAAAGGATTTTCAGTTGAAGTCAAAAAATCATGTGGTGATCGCAGAGGGAGTTTGACCCTAGAAAATCTGCTTTTATAGCAGTTGGTGTCTCCCACTGCTTGGAGATGGAGAGCAGATCCTGAGGGTAGAGGCTGATGTGGGGGTTCCAGGGAGCTGTGCTGGCAAAGTCATTGTGGCAGACACTGTGGATCAGCATCACAGATAACTGTATTTGCTAAACACCTGATTGCCAGGATATGCTTAGTGCTGCATTGCCACTGAGGTGAGCAATGTTTGGTCATTCACGGCTCAACCATGAGCAATGTTTGGTCGTTCTATCTGGTCTTTGGATCTGCTGACACTCTGTCAGATCCTGATTCCATTGTTCAAACATGTAGGTGAAGGCAAATTGGGAGGGGATGTGACCTAGATCCTGCTATTGGCTGCTGTCACAACCATTGCTATTGCTTTGAGAATGATTCAAGCATGAGTATTTTGTCTGATATACTGAAAATCCATGGATTCATGTGATTGCCCTCAAAATCCATGCTGACTTGGAAGACCTGCAACACATGAATCCATACCCTCATCTTCTCCCCCAGCTACCACATCAAAATTGCACTAGCACTTTGAGACACCCAGAACCCAAAAATGGACTGAGCAGGTTATCAGCCAAACACATTTTCCATGAGTCATATTTTTTTGGAGTAGAGTAGGGTATCTTCTGTCTCAGAGAAGAGCTCTTTAATCTTTCCTCTTGTAAGAGTGAAAAGGCCAAGGGTTGTTGTGGTATCAAGGTAGGTGTAATGTGATAGTGTGGTTCTTTTCTCAGAATCAGTAGAACACCTGATAAACTGCAATAATCAGATCTTCATCACTGGTGCTGCTTTCAGGAGACAGAGTGGATGTGGCTTGACCTTATGCCTGACTCAGGCTGAATTGTCAGTGGTAACAGAAATCATCTCTTTGCTTATAAGATAAACAGCAAGTGTGATGTGGAGAAGAAACTGGGAAAGAACAAATATGGAAACAGACGGTTTTGTAAAATATTTCTTCACAGTTTAAATATATCAGGATTTGGGGACTTGTTATTATAATTAAAACAAACAAGAAAACATAAAAGGCAGAAAACTATTTGGCTTTCCAACGCATGCTGAGCTGATGGTGGAAAAGGTCCTCAGCCCACAAATCCAGCAGGGAATATAAATGATTGATGGTAAAAGCTTAGATCATCCACATTGAGTGTGATTGACAGATAATGTTCCTGGCAAACATCTGGAATTCAGCAAGCTGAGAATGAGAAATGCAAAGTACTGACAAACAAACGGCCATCTGCATTTCTCTAGCTTTTTAATCTTTATTCAGAGGTAAGGTGAAATATATAAAGCTTGAAGTTATGTATATAAAAAGAAGCTTTTGGCTCAGGTTCCCTAATGCAGCCCTTGGACTTTGCCAACCACCTTCTGACTCAGAAGTATCGCCATACCCTTCTTGCTTTCCAATTACAGATGGTTCTGATAAAACACCCACTTAGTCTTCCCCTTTTCTTTTTTTTTTTTTTTTTATTCCTTTCTCCACAGTGATTGATCTTGTCATGTGAAGAACATATAGACAAAAGGGAGATGGTATGCAATTCCTTATTATGCATAAGAGGCCAATTGTTCTAATGCAGTGCAGGTAATCCTGGGTGGAATTTTAATTCCTCCTTGCTGTATAGATTCCTACTGCTCCTTCCCCCCTCAATTTTCTCTAAGTGGCAAATATGGGTTTTTTTAAGGATCTGACAATCAAATTTGATACTTTTGGTACTCATCATTTAGAAAATGGACTTGACAGAATAAAATAATGAGGTGATTGCATGTGCTTTGCTTTGGGAACTGAAATACAGTGTGGGATTCATTTTCAGCTAGATGATTGGGTGCTAACTTCAAGAAATTTTTTAATGAAAGAAAAGAGTACAAACAACTTCTTTGGTTTTTTTAGTTTGTTTCTTAAAAACAAGGACTTGTGTGATCTGACTGAGTTTGTTGCTCATGTGTTGCTTTTCTCTGGTTTGGCTCAGCAGGCACCCAGCAGACCCAGCTCCTTCCTGGGCTGTTCCTGCCACTAATGGGAGGTGGCAGGAGGGAGATTTTTTGGAGGGAAGAGTTACAAATAGTGAAGGGAAACTGTGGTTGCTGCCACAAGTGAGGGACCAAGTTGTGTCTTTCTGTGTCATGGGAAAAGCAGAATTAAATTTCAAAAAGAGTAAGACATAACTAACTTCTGTTTTACCTCACTTTTGAGGGAGGCACAGCAGCACCATGATGTCTGTGCTTGGGCTGTACTAATCACTCATCACATTACTCTGGGACAGTAACATAATTGTTGTCATTTTAAGGCAGAGAAACTTGTCCAGAGATGTTAAGTAATACACTTATAAATGAGTTAGAATTCCTCTCCCTTGTGCTTGGACTACCAGCTCTAACTGTTGCTCATCAGTGATGGCACAATTCAATGCTTGATAGATTCCAGAGCGTTAATTAAAACAGTTGTTTAGCTAATTGCCTGGAAGATTGTGAATAAAAGCATATTTATTCCAAAAGCAAACAATCCATTTTTACCCAGTGAAGCATATCAGTTTTTATGGTGCATAAAAATTGTTTCATTTCAATTTTGAATATATTGTGTATTTATCTAAAAGCCTTGTAGATGATCTGTTTTAAGTGCATGGAAGCTTTTTTTCTTTAGCCATTTTTAATGCATCTGCTAACACAAACCATACAAATAATTGAAAATGTGAAAAGTCATTGCTATTAAAAAGAAAAGCTATTTACTGTACTGGGCTGTGGGACTACCACCATGCTTGGTGAAATGAAGCTTTTGTACTATTTCCAGATGTTCTCATTGTCCTATGCCAGAGACTAGAGGTGGAAGAAAGATTATAATGTCTTTGCCTAATTTTGTGAAAAATGTGCTAACAGAACAGGTGGTTTCAGTGTATACACACATTTAAAATTAAAATAAAGTCTAAAGTGGTCAGGATCTAAATTGATCCATGTGAGGTGGATGGTGTGGATCTTCTGTGGAAGACTGGGAACACATTAGAGTTAATGACATCTTATTGCCTTATTTCCTTATTACCTTAATTCAGGGTAGTTTGCCATCAAGCTGATAGTGTTTTCTCGAAGAAAAAATGCTTCTCATCTAATGGAAGAGATTAGGTAAGGGTGGAAGTATAACTGAAGGGCTGAGATGGGACTTCTGAATTTGATTTAAAAGTTTGCTTGAGCTCTTTGCTCATGATAGTTCTCTTGACTCCATATAGGCTTTCAAAAATGACAATTTATTTAGGGAAGGAAATCTAAAAGAACCTGGATGAAGTCAGTAATCTAATATATATTTTGATGCTTGGATTTAAGAATTGCTACAGGCAATGTACTACCTACAAGACAAGGGACCATTCCTACCACAACTTGATAGATATGAATGTATTTCCATGACATTGGTCTTAAGAGAGATAGGCAGTGATGCTGTAGCACAGCAGAAGTTTGAGAGGAAAACACATTTCAAAACAAGAACAGTATAACTTTTCATTATCAAGGTAACAAGTGAATATTCCTTTTTGGTTAGCATTATATATTGGAAAGCATGGGGGAAAAATGAACTTGTAACTTTTTCCTTTTTGTGCCCAGCTTGAGCTGGGGTGTAACCAGGTGTAAATCCTGACTGGGGGCTGCTCCTCAGCTGGATTTTAGTGTCCATGCCCTGCGTTGTAGTGCCCAGACTGGTGTAAAGGCCATCCTTGCAGTATTCCACAGCAGGGATTTCACTGGCTGCCCTGAGCTCATAGTGACATGCACATGGGAATGGTGTGAGGAAATGGCTGTTGCCTTCCTTCCAATGTGAAACAGCTCAACTTTCATGCCTTGTCACTGTTGTGTTGGGGATAGCTAATTGTACTCTTCTTGTTTTGGGCTCTGTAACTGCACTGATGTGTGATACAGGATGATTTAATTGACACAACAGTGGGTAAATGTTAGCCAGATTAAGAAAAAAATCTACAACACAGATGTAAGAAACAGAACCTTTGTGTGACAGTTAAAAGGAGGAAGGGAAAAACCATTTCCTCTCAATTAATTTCCTTGAAAGGGATCAGAAGAGAACAGGAGCCAAGAATGAACCACTTTTCTTGCTTTTTAAAGAAAATCCTTCATTGATATTTAAAGGAGACTTTTAACATAGAACACTTTTTAAGTATGATTTATTCTTACGAGGTTTTGCTAGGCTGTTGTAATTAAGAAAAAGATAATGGAAAAAGTTATCAATTACATATTTCAAAGTTTCTTTTTGTTTTCAGAGAGTTTTTTTCCTGAGTGCAAAAATAGAAGAAAGTTGAGTGCATGAATGAGACGTCTGTTCTTTTACATTTTTGATGGAAATAGTGCTGTTATTGAAAGCAATGCTGTTGATTTTCTGTAGGCAAAGGAGACGTTTTTGGTGATGTGTTCTGGAAGGAGTCGACTCTCGCCCAGTCCTGTGCCAATGTGAGGGCTTTGACTTACTGTGATCTTCATGTGATTAAAAGGGATGCCTTGCAGAAAGTGTTGGAATTCTACACAGCCTTTTCACACTCCTTCTCCAGAAATCTCATTTTGACCTACAACTTGAGAAAAAGGGTAAGTAGCTGTGATTTTAACATACATCATGTGAATTATCTCACTTTTAAGGACTGTCTGCATGAAAAAACCGAGTGCCTTGAATTCTTGAATTTTTTGTAGACTCCTTTTCTAAGATGACTTTTCAGAGCTTGCCTAAGAGACCCTGCTAGCATGTAGAGTCAAGAGGCTATGAGTATTTATTCCAGTGCTAGCTTCAGAGGGAGCTAGACTGTGTGTATGTGAAAGTATTTTACATTTCCAGGACGTAGACGTGTTCCAGCATATATGAAAACTGTCATGCACTTGTGATAAACAGCCTTCACTACTTAATGCAACTTTGTAGTTTGTAAAGCAATTAAAAATATTTTAGGGGTGTAGCCCGAAATCACAAGGAAAATGACAGGGAAAATACAAAATCTAATATATGGAACAAAAGTCAAGTACAGTAAACACGATGGAAAAGTAAGGTGAACATGACATTCTATCAAGAGTTGTTTCTTTTATGATAAATCACATTTTGGAATTACTTTGCTTATCTATAGTATTTCCATTTTCTTATCCTTGATATTTTGGCTCTTTTCATTCCTTGCTGTGTGCCATTTCAAGTTATTTTGTCAAAAGCAAGTAATCATAATCTAATAGCCCAGTTTAAATCCTCTGTGTAATCTTCGGCGAACAACCTCTGCAGAAATTTATTAAAACTGCAGTAGGTATAATTCAGATTATATGATTTTATGATGCAAGATAGAAAACAATATTACACTGAAAAGAAATACATTAGAGAACCTGGACTTGCTTTATAAGGGTATTTGAGATCAGCTAAAGAAATATGTTTGATAGGAGACTTTTTTGTTCCTAAAATAGATTCTCCATAGTAATTTCCAGGTTCCAAGTGAGTCCTAGATAATTAGACATGAAAAAGAAAAAAATCTTTCAGTCTTTTAAATCTATTTTGTAAAATTACAATTTACAACTAGACATTTTTAAAGATTTTTTAAAATATATATATAGTTGGCATACTGAAAATAAAGTAGATGATATTTTTTATCTGCCTATGTTATCAGTATAAAAGAATACAGCTTTTTAGTGTTGGATGAAAAAAGAATGTGTGATCCACAGTTTGGTGAAATAAATCAGAGCTCTGGTAAAAAAATTGATGTGATTAAAAACTAAGAAGAAAATTTATATTTGGGGGTTTCCTCCTAAGACTTTTTTTCAAATGAGGGTTTAGAGCTGCAAGCATATTAAGAGAGATTTCCTGTTAATAAACAGCTCTTTACCTGGTCTCACTTAATGTAAGAAATAAAATAAATGAAAGAATCTGACATTGCTGTCACCTCAAGAATCAGTATCACTGACTGACATATTTTATAATTAACTCCATGGGTAATGTGGTAAGGTGCTTTCAGAATATATAACTATTTTTTTTCTTTCTTAAAATCTGTAGAAATAGCAAGCTTTGAGGCTTAGAAGAACTGACTTTTTCAAAACTCACAGTAATGCTAGCAGAATTCACATCATTTTGCACCTGCTCTGAGCCAAAAGGCCCAACTTTAGAATCAAATACCTACTCCAGAAATTACACTGTCCCTCCATATTTATTGGCATTGCTTTTCCCAGCCCAGGTTACAAAACATTTTTTAACCGTAGTGTCACAACTCCTGTGCTGTCAATTTTCTACACAAAATGTTCCTAATAAAAAATCTACATCCTTTGATAGCAATTTCCATCCAGTTATTCAAATAATTGGATTTTAATTGAGTTGCAGTCAGAAGAAAAGTGGCATTGATTGATAATGGAGGCGAGAGTTTGATAGTTCTAGGTTAACAGACTGTAACACTATTTATTTTATTAAAAGAAGGCTGATTGCAATCAGAATGCAAATGTTAAATAATGTGAATAATATATGCTCTTGGAAATGTGTGGAAGGTGCAATACTTTAGCAATTTGAGGTGATGCACACTAAAAGGCAACTTTTTAGAATTTAAAATTTATTCTGGTTTAAATATCTGTGCCTTTTTTTTTTTTTTTTTTTTTTTTTTAATAGAAATAGGTTCCCAGCTTGTCGCTTCTAACACTTCTCTGGTCTATTTCTGCAAATGGAATTTTGTAGAATTAAGATGAACTGGTACCTTCTGTTAGTTACATTTGTGATGTATTGCATATCCTTCAGAGTATAAATACCAGAATTACACTTTTCATTTCAATAAACAGTTCCATCTCTGGCTCCAGAAGTGTTCAACTAGTTGAAATGTAGATACTGTATATTCTCCCCAAACATATTCACACATACATTTGGGGATTTTTTTTTTTCAAAAGATCTCGTATTTTTAGACTTGGTTATTCCTCTGAGGTGTCCCTATCTTCAGGGTACGTATGCCTTTAGCTGGCTGTGGTACTGGGTCCCACTATGCAGTGCTAGGTGCCTTGTAGCCAAATTTCACTCAGCTTAAGTGCACTGGTCCATTTTTTCCCATATTCACATATTCTTTGGATGCTGGGTCTCCTCTAGAGATCCCTGGTGGAGCTGGGGCTCCCTGTCCCTTTGGTGCCCGAGAGGAGATGCTCCCCCCTTGCTGGGTCTGGACCCATGTGCTGATGACTTTGACAGAAATAAGCAGACATGCAGGTACATTGGAAGGTACCCAAACTGGTCAGCTGATTTTGACCTAAGCTAAACCTAAAGAAAAGTAATTTAGGCAAAGTAAAAGGCAACATTCATTCCTTGTGCTGTTCTTCCTACTTGTCTTGAATGTGTTTGGAGCTGGGCTGGGAGGGCAGGACACTTCTGGTCCGTGTATCCCCTTTACACCTTCTGTAGAACATGCCTGCAGGTATAAAATGTTACTGCCTGTGGTGCTTAAAGACTTTGTGGTCAAGGGAAAAGTTTCCAGTGGTGTGTGCCTGGCATGTCATTATTGTCCCTGTCAGTGCTGTAAAAGCAGTTTCCTTTCACTCACTTTCTCAACAAATGCCAGTGAAATATACTCTTTTCTAAAAGTGTCAGCTTGCTGTCAGGTGACTCCCTGAGCAGTTTCCTCAAGTGACTAAAATCCCTCCTGAAGTTATTAGCTGTCTAGTTACCTCAGAGTGGAGCTCAGGCTTAGGAAACTTTTTATTTTTCCTAAAGGAAAAGAGAAAGCAGACCTTTAATTAACTCCTTCTGCTGCCAGTCACTGAAATTTTCATCTAAGTGGGAACAGGGGGATAATGACCTGCTGCATCTCTCTTTCCACCATCCTAAGAAACTGCAGTCTGTGCCTGCAGGTGCTATGTGGACTCGAAGACTTTGCAGCTGAAAGGAAGCTGATAGAAGTTTTTCAGAACAATACTTGCTGTAACAATGTTCTGAAATTAAAGCAGAGAAACTTGATGTTTCTCTCCATTTCTGGAATCTTTGAGGGGAACCAGAGTGTAGATATTGTGGGATAGTCAAGTGACAAACTCATCCTCATGTAGGATGTGCTGGGGAGGGCAGCAGGATCCACAGGATCCATAGGCTGGATGGAGGGGGTCTGGGTTTTCTCACCAAATATTTCAACACTTCTGGGTTTCCAAACTGGACATCATAACTCCAGGTTGGTAAAAACATAAGATAAAAGCTTGCTTCATAGCTACCTGTCATTGTCTTTGGCTTGTGATGGGGTGCAAGTTTGCTGTCTTTAAGAAGGGGAAAGGCCTTTGGCAAGTGTTCTGTCTTTGGCAGTTGCTTCTTTCCATGTGTTTAAGCTTTGTGACCAATATTAACTTCCACTGGGTTGTACCCCCCTGTATTTGCTCATTTCATTCTGCTGCAGCCATAAATGATGCTATAGCTCAAATGTCTGCTCACACTACATAAAAGGGAGAATTCTTATACATAATTTATTAAGCTGAGATTTCTCTAGTAAGCCATTTTAGCCTGGATAGAGATTAAATGACTAATTCTGAATACTTTGGTGTGTCATGATAGAAAGCACAAGTAGCTTTCCCAGAAGCTGAAATTTGTATCCTGCTATAAAAGAAGGAAGGCAGTAGGATCGAGGTATGTTACTGGGATTTTGTTGGAGTGAAAGAAGTGGCAAAGAATGTTCTGCATTTTTACAAATCAAACATGATTTGGTGAGTTAAAGCCAAAGCTCCTAGTCACAACATACTTGAGAGAGCAGTGATTGTAACAGAATAGTCTCTCTCCATGGCAGTGTAAGATTACTTGCTTTTGTACATGTAGCGGTGTTTTTATTCTGTGGTATTCCAACTGTGCCAGTGGACAGGACTCCCAGCATCTCTTTCAAAAAGCAATTTTAAAATGTAATTGTGCTTTCCTCTTCAGCATTAGTTTAATCTTTCTTTTTTTTTTTTTTTTTTTTTTTTTTTTTTTTTTTTTTTTTTTTTTTATAGTGTAAGCTCTAACTAGAGAGAGAACCTCTCTAAAATCATACATTTCAGCTAGGAGTGCCTCAAGCCCTGATTTTAAATCTCAGGGGGCTTTGGCAGCAGTTTGTTTTCAGAGGGGCAATCCATGGCTTTATATTCTGCCTTTCCACGTGACAAGTTTTAAAATTCTTTTTCATGATGGAGGTCCAAAATGGTGTCCCAGAATTCTTTCTGGTACACAAAAGCCAGAATTGCTGGAAGGTTTCAACAAAACTTTCTTACACTGAGAAGAGAAAGGTTCTAATTTTGGAATATTGTCCCATTTGATGATGGATTTCATAATGGTCAAACTGACAGCTTGCTTCTTTCTTCTGTGTTTGTACTCACCAAAACAATCCCACAAGTCCTGTGGGAAGAGGATTTTGATGTTTGACTGGCATGTATCTTACAGCACTGAAAACCGAATTGGACCTGACTGAGATGTCTGGAAAGGCCTGTGGCTTGGGAATTATGCCGAATTCCCAAGGAGGCAAAGTTGTCAATTTCCAAAAAAACCTGTCCAAATGTAAATAAACAGTTAAGCACTGTGTTCTTTCCCATGCTGCTTTTTAAAAGCTGTTCAGGGAGTCGGATGCTCTTGCATTCACATTTTCTCTATGTCAATCTAAACGTAACATGTTTTATTCTGTTTCATCATTGGTAGATTCCATATTGCAATTTTGCATCTTTTCTCTGGCCTTGGACATGTGTAACTTCTATCTGTCCCTAGCAGAGAACTGTTTAGCCAGCCCACAGATTTTTGGTCAAATAGTCTTTACTGTCTGTTACTCTAAAAGTGCTCTGAGGCACTGTGTGTCGTGAAGTTTGCACATCATCTGTGGATGATGTTAGTGCCGTGTCTGTCAGTGAGTTGAGATCTCATGCTCTCAGGAGGATGTGCCCTTGGATTTCTTCCTTCTCCTCCTCTGTGGTTCTTGGAACCCTCCAGGCAAAGCATTAACACCCACCCTTAGAGAAGATTTGATGAACTGCAAGCCTTTAGCATTCATACACCTACAGTGATTGTTGACTTATGTGATTGTGTTCAAGCCAAAGTAACTCCATTATCTATTTTCCACAAGTTCTAAATTCTAAACTTATTTCTGTTCTATTTAATGCTTATGTCCTAGAGCCCTACAGAGAGGAAGATCTGGCTACAGACAAATAGTTTATATAGTAGGGATGTGTGTGTACAATAGAAAACACAATTAACTAGGAAGTTCTAAAACACTGTGGTGGGTTGACCTTGGCTGGTGACCAGGTGCCCACCAAGCCTCTGTATCACCTCCCCCTTCTTGACAGAACAGAGAGAGAAAAATAAGATGAAAACTTGGTGAGTTGAGATAAGGACAAGGAGATCACTTATCAATCACCATCATGAGCAAAACAAACTTGACTGAAGGAAATTAATTTAGTTTATTACCAATTAATAAGAGTGGGATAATGACAGATAAGGAAAAAAAAAATCTAAAAAACACTTGCTGCCCATTCCTTCCCTTCTTTCCAGGCACAAATTCACTCCCAAGTTTTCTATCTCCTTCCCCTAAGCAGTACAGGGAGGTGTGGAATGGGGGTTGTGGTTGGTTCATAACACTTGTTCTCTGCCATTCCTTTCTCTTCACGCTCTTCCCTGCACCACCATAAGGTCCCTCTCATGGGAGACAGTCCCTGACAAACTTGTCCAATGTGTGTCCTTCCCACAGGCAGCAGTAATTGAGGAACTGCCCTCGTGTGGGTCCCTTGCACAGGGGGCAGTGATTCAGGAACACACTGCTCCAGCATGCATCCCTGGGGACCCGCTCCTTCCTAGGTCCCCTCAGTGACCTGCATGGGTTCCATGGCTACCCTGCTCCTCCACCATGGGCCCACATGAGCCAGAGGGGGTAACCTGCAGCTCCACAGTCTCCACTGTGGTCCTCACCTTGGGTTGCAGGAAAATCTTTGCTGCAGCTCCCCCTCCTTCTTCTTTGGCCTTGATGCCTGCAGAGTTGTTTCTTTCCCATATTGCCAATTCTCTCTCTCAGCTGCTGTAGTGCAGTGTTTTTCACTCTTTCCTAACTAAATAGGTTACCACAGAGGTGCTGCTGACAGCGCTGAAGGGCTCAGCTCTCACCTGCACTGGCTCCATCTTGGAGCAAACCACAACTTGCTCTGTCCTACACGGGGACAGGTGCTGGTGCCTTCTCACAGAAGCCACCTCTGCAGCCTGACTGCTATCAACCCCTCTCCACATAAACCCAAAACAGACAACAAAACTATTCTGTTGCTGTTGCTCACTACATGATATGTTGTCATGTAAATTTTAGCTGTGACTTAGATAAAGCTCTGTGGGTAAGTAGCAAAATGCTTCCTTAGAATGCTCTTAAATGACTAATCCCTTCTAAACTGATTTAATGAATTCATCACATGTTTGAGATGCCTTCTGCTACTATGAATAATGAGTAATCTTCATACATTTAGGTGCTGTAGTAATGTCTGTACAGTTGTTATAAAGAAGTAAGTTAGTATGCATGCATACAAAGCAAGCTGTGTATTTTTTCACAGAAATATTAAGCTGTTGAAATTCTGATTGGCCATTCACTAGCAAATCCCATTAAAAGTAACAGAGTCATCAATAGGTATTAATAATCATCAATAAAATTGATGGAAGAGCTGGTTTGGGTGAAATTGAAATTCAAATTCACCTTAAAATGGAAGAATATGATTATTTTATGAAGCTGATGCTAAAACCTTAACTGCCTTGAAGTATTTTCAGTAAAGAGATTATTTCCTATTCTGTGTTATTGTATATTTATAGGTTTTCCCATGCTGGTCACTAAATTCTTAATTATCACTTGCATTCTGATCACTGAATTAGGAATTAAATTTGTGCAGGCTAAATTCGTAAACCCAGAATTCTGGCCATTTCACAATGTGCTTTCTAAGTATGTAAAACTATGTCAATGTTAAAAGTTATGTTATATTATGTTATAATAAAGACATCCCAATTCTATGTCAGTACTTGGAAGAAAAATGCAGTAAAGGGAGTGAGTTCTGGTCAACCAGAAATTGGGATTAAACACTTCATTCATCAGTCCAGAAACTGAAATGATGCTTTGTTTGTTTTTATCACATTTTGAGGAGACCTGCTTGAATTGTTTTTGGAAGGTTTGGTTTTTTTCCTCAGTGACCCATAAAATACTCAGCCTTAAATATAAAAGAAAAAATTCTGACTTTTTTGAAATCTGTAGTGTTCATAAAGTCTTTGCATATATGGGAAAGTTCTTTTGAGTAGATGAAAAATGCCCTTAACAAGGTTGATGGTGAATTAAAATAAAATTTGTTTTCATACTCTTTTAATCCTTTAAAAAGGACACATTTGGCTTTTGAGAAGCTATTTTCAGATGAGTAATAGAAAGTTGACATTAAATAAAGGTTTTGTCTCATTTTAACGAGACACACACCCACACCAACTTGTTTATCCCAACAGAAGAAAATGCATTACTTCGATTTTTACCCTCCTCCACCCACATAGACTAATGCATAGAAATAATTTTAATACAGAGAAAGGTTATTCAGAGTGAATGAGGATTCCCCAGAAGAGCTCCCCCAAGCCTTTTTAAAATAGAAAATGCATTTCCTAGGAACTAGGGAAGTTTTAAATGTTGGCCCACCACCAGGGACGAAGACAATAATCCAAAAGACAGTGTAGCTGCTCTTACACACTCTGGGAATCTAGTCTTCCTGTGAAAGCAGTGAAATTCTTGCTAGTATTTTTACAGTAGGAAGGATTAATCCCAAATTTAAACTCAGGATTTTTCTTACCAAGGTGTTGATTTAGAGAAATAGAAGTGTAATATGTGGAGTCTGTCTGCATGGTGTGTTCCATATGTGCATGGCACTCCACCATTTGCTCCAGTCCTCCACCAAGATTGCAAAGAGGGGACATTCCAGCAGAATTCAAAGAATTCCTACCCTTTCTCCAAAGCAGACTTCTGCTTACCACAAGTGGCAGGGTTTGAAAATTTTTCAGTATTTCCAATCAAAAAAATAAGGTACAGGGTCTTTTTGGTGCCTGCCGTCTCATTCTGTGTATATGTGTGTGTGTGTGTGTATGCATATATATGTATATAAATACATGACTTACTGCTGAAGCTCCCAAGTAATTCCACTGTCACACATTCTTTCTAATACACACATGCAGCTACCCAGGCTTTTTTTGCATGTGTGTGCCACATTCTATCATGTATTATAATTGCACTAATTATGTCAATGTCATGGTAACCTCTGTGGCTTTATGTTTTGGTATAACTGGGTGCTTCACTGTGAAGCACTACTGACCAAGCAAAAGACAGAACAGTGACTTGACACCTTCCTGTATTTTTTTTTTTTTCCTAAAAATGATCTTTCTGGTCTGAGAAGCAGCTGGGTCCAGGACAAACTTATTAAAAGGAAATGATTTCCTGGCATAGCAGCTTTGACCTTCTGGTCTCCTCTAGGGTCACTAAGGGCTCAACTCACATGACTGCAGATCCATACACAACCTGTTCAAGCTACTCCATGAAGGAGAGAAAATGCAGATAACTCTGCAATATGAAAGCTGAGTTACATTGGCCAACCTGCATCCTTGAGCAATCAACTTTATAATCCAAGTGATCCAATTGATCCTTTTTTGGCACTGCAATGAAAGCTGAAATAATTGCCCCTATGGGAAAACAAACAAAAAAAAGAAAGTAGAAGAAACTAAGTTCTGGAGGTTGCAGCTAGTGTTGTGTAGAGGCTTTGTGATCCTGGCTCCACACCAAACCCTTCCTCCAAGTCCTCTCTTTTCTTGCTGAAATGTTGAGACTTTTATCATAACTATGAGCTCTTGGATAACGAGACAAAGGAGGTCCTTTCCCTCTCTGTGGGCCTCAGCCAGGTCTCCATAGTTCCTCTGAGGGCTCTATTTCCTATGATGGGCATAAAAAAAGCAGTTCACCTTAAATGCAACAAATCCTGTTAAGATTTTGTGTGAACCAAAGCAGTTTCCCAGCTTGATCTGGGAAAAGATAAACCGCAAACACTGAGGGGTCAAACTAACCTATATGTGTAGACAGCTGATGTTTTTCCTTTGTCCATCCTTGAGAATCAGCTTTTTATTTGCCTCTGAATGAGCATCTTGCTGAGGGAGTCTAGCCAGGAGCATGGCACATTCCTTAGTCTCAGGCCTGCTGCGGGAAGTCACGCAGGTAACACGGTGTCTGATGTCAACCTGCTCTACAGGCTGCTGCCCATTCCAGCCTGGCTTTGGAGTGTTTGACTGCTGGCTCTGAAGTGCTGAAACAACGAGGTGTGGCCTTGTGAGAGTTTCTGGATTTGAAGTCCAGCACGCTTTGCCATCATGGGACTGAACCAATTGCAAACAAAACTTGAGAGAGCACCTTGCCAGTCATTTGCTGTAACTGTGGCTACCAACTATTCCTTCAGCTGAAATCAGGTGTTCAGGAGTGTGTTGGGCTGTGGCTCAGTATAAGAACTTACTTTGAGAAACACATTGAGAGTAGAATCACAAATCATCCCCTCTTATTTGGTATTAATTTTGCAGCCAGCAACTGGGTTTTTGTTCAAACTGTGTATGATTCATTCCTCAAAAGGAAGTGCACTTTGTTATGTGCTATGTTATGTGCTCTGTTATGTCAAACACCTGTTTGAATTCAGATTTTCAAACAGAAATGTGATACCTGACACTGATGTAGAATGTAAAATCCCTATAAAAGTTTATGTACTAAGGCATTTTTGAGTAATTTTTTCTAAATTAGCAGACTGCAGAGGGGTCTTAGCTTTGCTTGAAAATATTAATATTCCCCCTCTTTTAATGGCTTTTTTTTGTTGTTCCCATTAATTTTCTGTTTTTCTTTTTACATTGCAGAATGGGATGTGAACTTCAGCATCTTGTGTACTTGTATATATGTATATATAAAAACCTAAAGACACACACACACACACACATACATACATATATATATATGTACACAGTGTGTTCAGTAATACCTCCCTCAACTGAAGCAGGAGCTTACAGTGGTAGGCTACTCTGAGTCCCAAAATGCTGTCCTTGTAGGACTTGGAATAGGAATTTCACTATCCACAAACAGTAATGCAGCTGGACATGAAGGGATCATAATTAACCAGAGGTCCAAACCCATTGTCTCTCTATGCAGCTGTGAGAGTACATAATGTTTTCAGCAGATTTTTATCAGCAGCTAAGTCTGCTAAATCCATTTTTAATTAGTGCAACATTATGAATATGTGAAAACCCAATACCCAAGTAAAGAAGTGTTTGGACTTTAATACTTTCTGCTTTTACTACCATATACCTTTGTACTTCTTTTTGTCCCCATCTCCTGGGGTCTTTTCCAAACACAGAAAGCAAACACTCCACACATGCACTGTTCCAAGTCTTTGTGACTTGACAAACCACATCTGCAACATTTCCCCAGCATTCTCCAACCTGGCTTTACCTTGCAATTCATCTAAAAATGTTGTTCCTCCATCTTAAAATTTCAGAGGACGTGCGTCCGCCATTCTGACATACTTCATGGTTGGTCATTTCTCCCATATGCTCTTTAATAAATATACTGCACAACAAATTTTTTTTCATTATTCATTTACACAGCTGGCATCAGAGAATCCAAGAAAATTTGTGCCACAATAATTTTGTAATATGCTAGATGATTTACTTTTGTAAGCATTGTCTTTTTGTGAAAATACAGAATTATATTCCTCTTTTGGAACCTTCTTTCTTACTTTGATTCTTGGAAAAAACCCACCAAAAACCAAACTCAAAACCAAACAAAACACTTTAAAAGGAACTAATGTTATACCCAGGTCGCCTGGAATAGATACATCTGAGTCTCCCATCTTCAAGGCTGATGGCTAGATTTAGTATAAAATTTAAATGTCATGTAAATTCAAGCATTCTTTGTTGTGCTGCAGAAGTGAGGCACATCGCAGTCTTCTCTAAGTAGGGGATGTGCAATTTGTTGTTTTTCAAGGTTTCACTGTTACTTCACATTAACTGCAAAGATGTTATTTATGGCCAGTTATTATCTTGATTAATGAAAACAAAATTGCTGTTGATTTCCATCACATACTTGATCAGATGGTTGGCTAGAGTGGAAATATGAGGATGCTGTAACCTTTTGTCATGCTAAGATGCAAAGTAATAATAGAGGAAGAAAATAGTGTTAGCCCTAACAAATGGATATTGACTTTGTTGTTAGAAATTTGATGTAGTCTAGAAATATTAACCCTTGGTTTTCCTTGCCTGCATTTTCGAAATTGCTCAAGCAACAAGTCTTGTAGGACTAGAAGTTTCAGTGGCTTACATGTTCTCAGTAATTATCCTGTACCCTTTCCGAAGGAGGAGATTCACGTCTTGTCCAATGACAAATCCATGGGAGTGAATGGAAGAAGAAATAATGAAAAGCATTTATTTGGAATGTCACTTGGGATGAGTTATATCCTGTAACATAAAAGCATTACAGTGGTCTTTTTCAGCAACCTTGAAAATGGTCATTTGTGTTTGACAATCAAAATAGTTCATAAATTACCTTCAGCAATCATACCCAAACCATTCTGTAATGCAGATGCAGGGAGTCTGGAAAACTTGTGGCTTCTGGTTTGTAATATATTCCCAAAATTTATAAAAGTTCACTAAATTTGCAATTGCTCTGTTAGTTTTATATGTAACATTTTTGTTAGTGATGTGAAGGCATGACTTCAAAAATACTGAGGGGGTGTTTCTTGGTATGCTCTCTGAGAATCTCTCATTAAATGTTGCATATTGCTTGTTTCACCACATTTTCCAATCAGTAAGATTTTCCAAACCCCATCATGCTCTTCAGGGAGCTGTTCAGAAAAGCATGCTTTGTGAAATTATAAGGCTCCTACCAAATTAGCTTTAATAATAGTCTCATTTTATTACATGTTGGAATTTCTTTACTGGACATTTTAAGGTATGTAGATGGAGTACTTCATCCAAAGGGCTCATAAGAGGCTATATTTCTTTATTTCTTTTTTATAAGATATTGAATGATTTATTGTCTTTATGTGAAGGGAAATTGAAATGTAGAGGATTAAGTGACTCCCCTGTCTTGTATGGTGATCCTCAGTGACAATGAGGAATGCAACCAGGATTTTCTAGTCATATGTTCTACTCTGTGTAGAAGACCTTTGAAGGTCTGCAGCATGTGGCATAGGATGCTGAATTATGCTTCGTGTAGTGGAAGAGCAGATTCTGTTTTTGTGCTGCATTCTTGCTAAGGGCCTTGTGTCTGCTTTGAAAAAAAACCCCGTAAGTATTTAATAGTATGTACAAGTATGCTAAAGAAAGCAGCTGAGTGAGCAAAAACAAGGGTAAGGTTGTCAGGAGAGGCCAGAAAAATGGTACTTCAAATACAGGCTTGTCCTTCTTCCCCCTGTTGAACGCTGTATATACCAAGAGACCTCTCAGTCAAGAAGCTAGTTAAAACAGAGAAGGAGACAAGTGGAGCATCTGGTATCTCTCCATGGAGGTGGGTGAAAAAAGATCTGGATGATGGAGCAGCTGGTGCTCTGTGACCCACAAAGCTACAGGACAGCAGTTGGTGACTGGGGATAGAGACAGCTCAGCATTTCGGAGTTTTGCTACACCAGGTGGACACAATAAAAACAATAAAGTGCAACCTCAAATTATCTCACCAACTTTTCCCCTGTCTGGTCCCCAAAGAAACCCTTCAGACTGCTCCATTTGACACTCCTTCCTGACAACAGAAGTTGCAATACAGCAACATATACACTCCCATGATCCCCAAGGAATATTATTAAAGCAGCCAGCAGAAGATGAAGAAGTCTGGTGACATTACTGCACTTGAGATCCTTTTTCTTCTGTCTGTATCCAAAGTTGCTCTAGTACCCAAGACTTAACCTACCAACACAGTGCCTTCTAGAAAGTCTGACATGAGACCATGGTGGTACCCACTGCATCATGTCTTATGGATCCCATAACTCATCCTTAAGCCAGGGCTCCAATATGGAACCACAGAATAGTGAGAGGGACCCTTAAAGGTCATCTAGTCTGACTGCACTGCAGTGAGCAGGGACCTCTCCAGCTAAATCAGGTTGTGCAGAGTCCCATTCAATTAACCTTGAATGCCTTCAGCAGTGGGACATCTACCACCTCACTGGGCCACGTGGTCCTGTGATTTACCACACTTGTGAAAAACGCTGCTTCAAAAGCTGTGTGGCATGGCTATGAGCCCCATGTTTCCCACTGGACAGGTTGTGCTGCTGGGTCTCTGCCACAGTGGTCATCAAAAGCAATCTTAATTGATATTTCCAAGTGGTACCCAAATGGTGCATGGTTGTTCCTGGTGTTCCTGCTCCTCCTGTGTGAACATGAGCGACAAAGCTGCTTCAAGGACCAGAATAGATGTAACACTTGCATCCTGCAGCCCTCCCACTTTAGAGAAACAACATGTGATCAAGCTGCTGCTCCCTGGTTGCTGGGTGAGTGCCAGCTGTGGGCTGGTTGCTCAGACTCCCCAGACTCACTTAGCAACTGTGTGTGCTTGGGATATGAGACTGGCTTGTCACACTGCCTGCCCCTGCCTGAGCACGATGCCAGGTCATGTTTTCCTTTGAGATTTGCTCTGCATGTGTGATTTGCTGTGTTCTGCCCACCAGCAGCTGAGCCCCACACCTTCTGAGCAGCCTTTGAAGGTGACCTGGGCCAGCTGTGTCCCTTCAGACAGGCAGGACATCCCACGCTCCGTGAGCTGTGTCATATTCTGGTAGGTGGGACCACCGGAGACAGTGCTGGAACCAAGAGCCTGAGGAAGCAGGGAGAAGGGTGGTTCTGCTCTACATGAGCAAGCAAGTCTGCTGGAACAAGCAGCTAGAGATCAGTGGTGGTTGGCTTTTCACACAGAGGCCTTGATGAGCCTGGGGAGTCAGGTAAGGAAGGCTGAACTCCCAGAGATCTGGCTTTCCCCTGCTTCTGATTTCTTTCTCCATTTCCCTCACCTTGCCTGAAGAGATGCTGGCAGGTAGCAGAGCTAGGCAGGATCCCTTCCATAGGACTGCTTTGTGTTGTGGGAGTGGTGTGGACAGCCAATCTGTTAATGGAGGCTAGATTGCCTTAGCTGCCAGGGGCTGGTGGGGTCTATGGCAATAGGTCAGAGTAGGTCCCCTCTCAGGAATGCAGTGTAGACCAGGCAGAGCCTGCTGGAGACACCAGGCAGCAGAGAAGACAGCATTCCGGATCCAGCCTGAGGCCATCTGACATATACAGAGATCAGGAACGTTCTGAAAGGGCAGCTTGACAGTGAGTATTGGTAATTTTACCATAGGAGCATCAAAGCTAGTTGATCTGGAAGAAAATAGGATTTTTACAATTACTGTTCTTCTGAGCTATTTGGAGGTTTCTAGCACAAACTGTTCAAAGCAAAAACTCTTGCTTTGAAATCTAGCACAGTTCAGTGCAGGGTATTCCATGGTTTATGGACCCGTGCAGTAAAAAAACCAAATAGGAATAGTTCTTAGGTCTGGGAGCCTCCTAAAATGGATCTGACACCAGTGGTGAGCACTTCTACTGAAGAAATTCCTGATCCTTCTTTAACCAGAGGTTTCTAGTCCCTTTATTTTGTAAATGCTGAACGTGAATTCTGCATGGTCAGTAAGGCAAGACCAAGCAGATAGGAGTAGGAGTAGATATTGCAACAGTAATAATGATAATAATAATGATAAGGTAAACAAATTACCTTTGTAACGTGAAGAAAGCTAATGTTAGTAATTATGTGGCTATTGCTTGATCCATGACTCTTTAGTTCCCACATGCTTATCTTAGGACATGCTACTCATGATAGCATTAGGAAGCTTCCCATTGTATTTTTTGTTTAGGGTATTGATATGGCAACTTGCATTAAATGTAGAAAAAGAGTCACACTGTAATAGCATAATATTAATTGTTTAAGATTGTGTTGCAATATAAATATTCTTTGTTTCCTATTAAAAAGCTTCAATTGCCTTTAGACATCCTAAGTGATTTTGAGAAACAGACAAATGATTTGATTTTGATTTTGTTTTATACTCCAATGAAGCAAACAACAGATTTGGAACAAGCTGCTTGCGAGACACTGGAAATTAAGCTGCTCTTTTTACTGGGCACTGGTAAAGCCTCTCTGCTTTTCCTGATGGCAGACAAGCATGAAATACGTTGACTCATGCTTGTTAGGGTGCCATCAAGCTCCTTTTATTTCCTTGATTATGATTCCAGTGCTGCCACCCAGGCAGGAGCTCCCATTTGATTTCCCTTGAAACCTGTGCTTTCCAGAGAACATCTCCCCTCTACAGCCTGGTGTGAGTTACATTGTGAGGGACTGAATTGCAAGGCCCTACAAAGCTTGTCATTTAAAGCTTGTAACTGAATGCAGACCACCAAAGCTTTTTCTTACCCCTTTAGGTGTGGATCTGCACACCTGCAGCATTAGGTGGGACTGGAGCAGGGGCTTTGGACAACAACAATAGCCTAAATTTAAACTGATAAACCTGTTTTGATAAGGCCATTGTTGAAAGGGAGGTATTGATGACTGAATGTGATCCTGTGAAGCACTCTTGTTCGGGTCACTCCTGGCCCTTAGGAGGTCTTCTCAGAGCTGGAAGCCAGCAGTCAGCAGCTTGTGCAGAAGGAGGTGTGAGCGAACCACTCACCCAAGTGCCTTGAGCAATCATGAGTGCTTCTTATCTGGCTTGCTTAATGCATTTCAAGATTAAACGTTTAAAGGCAGGTTTCTTGCTTGCATGACACTTTTTCAGGCTCTAAAAGTGCTATAAATAACCTGTTTTCACCTGATTAGTTTCAATTCTTGTACCACTAAAATATTTGCCCTTTTCCCCCTCTTCTTTTTCTAGTTCTGTCCAGGTTTATGAAGGCTCTCACTGCCTTTATGACTGTGTTATCCCAGTGTCTTTTGGTGAGGCACAGGGCAAACCCACTAACATCTGAACATGCCTTATGTCGTTTTTTCTTTCTCATCTCTTTTCCTTTGAGAAGTAAATGTATATTTAGTATCCTGGTTTACTGGATTTACTTTGGTCAGGATTTTTAGTATACGTATGTTAAAGAAGGTGGAGCCTAGGCACCAAGAACAACAAGTGATAATAGCTTTTAAAAGCAAAGTGAAGTGATTATACCTAATTACATTTTCTTGATGAGATGCATCTTGTGGGCAGTATGGTTATTTTCCCTAGGAGTGAAGGGCTAAGGAGTTGTTCACTGGAATTACTTCTGTCATTTAAAAGACTATATTTCCTCTCTTAAGTGTTTTAAGAGTGTTACAAATATGACTGTATAAAGATCAGCAGATGCTGTGGCAATCCAATAGATTTCCTTTTATTTTTGCTTTAAGAAAAACATACAATAAAAAATATTTCAATTTTGGTGTTTCATAGGGCATTTTATTTGGTACGTCTCTTGATTTTACAAAATTTGAGTGACTCTTGTTAAGTGTAACTTATGTTCTTTCTACCAGTCCTACTGAAGAAAAAAGTGTGTTTCTTCACATGAGAATATTAATTATTGGATGGTCTCTTCAACTACTGGTGAGAAAAGAAAACTTACTTCTTTCAAAGTTTTACAGGATCCAGTTGCCACAGTTGATGTATTTTGGTAATGAACTGAGAGCACCTCCATCTCCGAGGCTTTTTTAACTGATGTTCTTACAGCTTCTCTCTTTTTTGCTCTGACTCACATCTTGGATGCTGTATTGTATAACCTGCCAGCCAATTGCCTGCTATGAAAAATTTAGCTGCAGGGATTATTATTAAGTATGTCTAATAATTTTCATATTTTAGTGATCTATTATTGGATCATTATGCAACCCACCACTCAGTGGGACTAGGGAGAAAGGATAGGGCAGGACTGGATGCTGATAAACAGAAACCACTTGGTGTGCTCAGCCAGGCAGTGGGGATCCTCTGGTACAGGTGGTCTGTTTAAAGCTTTGGAGCATGTTGTCACAGTCTCCCCCCAAAGCCAAAGCCATTTCCTCCCACTGAAATCTCCGGTCCCTGGGGACAGGGGCTGCCAGCAGCTGCTCTCTAGCTGTTGGTTGGACCCTTCTGCTATCACATGACCCTAAACACAGACCACATGTATTTACGTTTTTGTGTGCAGTAGGGAAGGATTTAAGTGCGATTCAAAACAGTGTCAATACATGCTGGAAACTGCATAGTAAATCACCATATGTTCCAGAGGAAATGCCAAACAAAGTCATGATTGCTTTATATGTGCACAGCTGACTGGCAAGCATTAAGGCAGACTCATGATGGGGAATGCCATCATATGCTTTTCTTCTCTGTGCTATATCAGAGCATGATTAGAGCCCATCTGCTTCCCCTGGTGCTGGGAAAGGGTAGGAAAACACTCAGCCTGAAGTTTTGCTGCTGGAGCATTCACACCAGGAAAAAGAAGCTAAATACAAGGAGCTCTCCTAGATATGTTTGTTCTCAATTTCCTTTGAAGTAGAGAATTTTTAAAAAAATATTTTAAATTTTCTTGCTTCTGCAACTCGTACTGCTCTGGCTTTCTGATTGTATTGTGAGAGCCTCCTGTTTTCTAGCTGCAGTTCTCACCAGCATGCCTGGGAACAAACCTCAGCCGTGTGTGCTGGTTAGGCTGGCTAATACAGCTGGGGAGGGGGCAGCAAGCATCTCTGTTCTTTTAACTTGTGCCAGCACGCAGTGTTCAATGCCTCAATAAAGCCCTAAGTGCAGGTGTAAGAGCTGTGGTATTTGCGGACATGTTTGGCAATCTGTTTGCGTTCTTTCCAAACTCTTCAAGGATACTTGAAATATCTGATAGAAAGTCATAGAAATTACTAATGACTAATTCTTTTTTTTCTTTAATTTTAATTAAAGCCGATTTATTTTAGGCACAGTGATTTAGCGTTCTCCAAACTAGACACCTCTGTGGCCTGGAGTTGCTGTGCACCGATAGCATTGACTGCTGTGACACCTACTGGCCGAGCCGAGCAGGGAAAAGCCTCAGGACGCTTCCTCCATCCTCTTCCTGATGCTAATTCCATCTCCTAATGAGCTGGGTTCTTGTGCAAGCACAGCAGTAGTGGTGTCTCTTGAAACGACTTCTTCTAAACCTCACCTCCTTTAATACATATCCCGGTACTTTGTGCATTAAGAAAGCTAGAAAATCACTTTTCTTCTTGCTTATAGCTCCTGTCTGTTCTATTCCTTAATCTTCACCCTCTTTGTTTCATCTGTCTTATCTTTACTCAAGTTTCTTTTTTATCATCCCTTAATAGTATTGGGAACTGCAGGAAGTCACTTTGAAGCCTACTTTGAATTGCCTTCCTCTCCCAGAATAGTTTTTCTTCATTAGCAGTGATCATTTCTTCAGTGCTTGAGACCTATTATTATTCTTATTGCCCTGTTAGGCATTCCACTTTTCTGGGAATGGTAAGGCGCCTTTCATGCAATTCCTTCTATGAAATCTCATACCTGAGGAGCTTTTGTGAGTATTGAGAAAAATGGAGTTTTTCTGTATATATAAAAATAAAGGTCTTAGTAATTCACAATAAAAACAGCTGCATCTCAACTGAACAATGACGGATGGATTACATTCCAGGACTGTAGGGAGATTTTCTGTACTCTTTTTCAGAGGGATAGTTTTTCTGCACTCCAGCAGTGCTGTAATATTCTGAAAATGCATTCTCTTCTTTGTGATTCTGGCACATACCACCAATGCAGAAAGTTACACAGAGGCCTTCTCAGGTTGTTCTTTCTTTGGATTTATATTCTAAAAGCTTGAGCAGTTCCAAATAAGTTAAAATTGCATGAGATGACTTGATTGAATCTGGTAGATCTCAGTGGCTGATAGCAAGGAATCCCTGCTGTCTCCTCCTCCCTGTTTCTGGTGCATACTTCTGTCACTTCTTTTGTGACAGAACTCCACTTTTCAGACCCTGTCTGCAGCCACATTCATTTCACTGACATGGCAGAAAGACAGAGGATGGGTGATGGGAATTCCAGCCTGATGGGCACCACTGGGTATTAGCAAGGGACAAGAGGTGGCTGGGAAGCAGGGGTGAGGAAGCTGCTGGAGTGGAAAGAAGGTTAGTGAGGTTTCCCCCTTTCTGGCAGCAACAACCTGGTAGACTCAACTGTTGCAGTAATTTTCCCTATGGAAAAAAAGGTTTATTATCTCTTGCTGCCTTCCCCCCCCCTCTGGTCTGCCAGCTTTGTGGAGTCTTGCAGTGAGCTGTGGGTCGTGCTGCTCTGTCTCTTCTCAGGTTCTGGGCAGCTTCCTGCATTATGTTTTTAGTGCAGGGTCTGCCTCCTATCTAGGCCACCTGGCAATGTGCCCAACATGCCTCCTCTCTCTCTTCTCCCTTGGGGGAGAGTTGAGTTTGCCTTTACAGTGGAAAGTAATTCCATACCAATGAACACAAGACTTTGTAAGTGTTCTCCTCTAGAACTGAAATGCTTTTAACATACCCTTGGAAGTTATGGAGCTGGGAAGAAAATGGGAAACTGAGCAAGGTTTTACATTCCTTAAGAATTCAGTGAGAAGTTGAGATTATATATATTTTTATCACAAAAGATCACAGTATTGCGGATTTGCGTTGGTGGTCTACAATAATTAGAAATTGTGTCAGTCTATAGTCTGTGATTAAGAATTAATTGAAATGAGTTTACAAGCTCAGTATTAAAGAGGAAAGGAGAGAATCTGTCAGACAGCTGAGATGGATGAAGTAGTGTTGCTCACTGACTCCTTCTGAGCAGATGAATTGACTTTGCTATGCCAACCACCACAGACTTTGTTTTTCAACTAGAAGAGATCTGAACACAAAATATGCCAGTGATGGCTATTTTACTTGTCTGACATTATTCTGACTCCAGGTTTCATTTTTAAAAGTTGGGTTTGTGCAGTGATGAGTGTTACTGCAAGGTGCTGAGAAGTTCCTGCTGATCTCACTGAGGGCTGAGGACAGTGGTATCTCATGATAGTAACAGAAAAATGTCCTTAGCAGATTGAGACCTTCAGACTTGCCTATTGCAGTCAGCATGTCAAAGATACTGCTCTGAAGCAAGAGAGGTTAAGGCAGAGGATGCATGATTCCTGTTGCAGAGATGGGGAATTAATTTCTCTCTCTGAAGAGCTGGAAGTTACAAAATAGTTCAGTACCTTGTGGGATTTCCTAAGCCTGTCAGGGTCCAGTTGCCCATAAAAGTCACTTAACCTTAATAATAGTTTTGCTCTACATATTTCTTATTGTTCAACCCTTGTCATTAAATGACCTGCCAAGATTCACACAGGTAATCTCTGACAGACCAGGTACTAAACCCAGATGACCAGATTCCCATTCCAGGTCCTTAGGCACTTGCTGGGGTGGCTCATCTCTAAGCTAGATCCTGAAAAAGAGCCTGCAAGTCAAGTGGCAGTTCTAGAAAGTCATAATGCCTCTTGGAATAGAAACCTGCAAAGCAGACCTGCTTTTGTAGCCATTTTTGCACAGTATTAGTGTGTCCTTTAATGACATCACTAAAAACTACCATTTGAAATATTGAATTATAGAAATCTCTGAGTCTTACTTTAATCACAATCGTATGCTTAGCTAGACAACCCAATGTACAGACGATTGACCTTGACTTAATTATATACATTCACATTGACTAATTTGTGGTGATGTCATTTATTTGACAGTAAAGTTTCAGAGAGTGAGGGACTGCAATTTAATTTAATTTGTGCCTTGTGCTGTTGTGGCAGTTTGACTTTGGCCTCAAGATGTAGTGGGGCACTGTGTCCTTTGGAGATTTCTCTATGAGCTCAGACAGTGAGGCAGGGCTCTGTCACCCTATGAGAGCTCCAAGCAACACAGTTTTGCTGTCTCCAGTGCAGCCACTAAATTAAAATCCCTTTTCTTTGTTGAATTATTACCGTGAAATTGAAATTGGTTGCCTTGAGGAGGAGAGTCCAACCTGCGAACCTCTGAGGACAGTCTGGTTGGTGTTGTATCCAGCTGTTTCCCATAGGGCCCCGCAGGAGCAGAATAAGGGCTGGATGGGTTTTCCCCATGTTGAGCTTCCACTCACCACCCTTCTCTGGGGTGTGAAAGTGCCTTCAGCTGCATCTATGATAGCAGGTTCAGATACAGCATATGGGAATGTGCTAACATCCTTTGTACCTTGGTGATTCTTCTCTCGGTTCCAGCTTTTCCTTCTCACACTAAATCTCCTTCATGGCATTGTCTCTGCAGAGCCACAGTGAAGAGTTTGTCAGCATGCCTGCTGAACGTTTTCAATCAGTAAATGGTACTTGTTAGGCTTACATGCACCTCATGTACTCAACGTCACAGACACCAAAAATAGAAATGTTGATTTTTCTTTCTAGCCTTGTGCATCGACCTGAATAGTGGAGGATTCTGCACCTCTGTTACATTCTTCTATTGCATTACAGTAAAGATGTCTGATTGAATACTAAGTATTTCTTATTCTATCAAACATCACATTGGGATGCTCCTGTAATCTGTCATTGTTTTGTGGAACATCTTTTTTTGTAGTGCAAATAACAATTGTTCGTATCAATCTTGTGCCTCTTGCGAGCATCTTTCTGCTTTTCTCTCAGATCTCTGTATGATGGCAGTGCCTTGCCTACAAGCACTGAAGGAAGGAAGGATTTTGATAAAGGTTAGCAGGCTGCACATAGCTTTTCAGAAACATGTTTGCTTAGTAAGAATTAATAGATCTGTAAACTGTTAGAAATAAATTATCTTACTTTCTGGCGTCTGCTTCTGCACAGAAGGAATAGGTTTGGAGTAAAGTCCAAAGAGCTTGCAGGGACATATGCTGCCCACTCCCAGCTGGGAGTGTTAAAACTGTTAAGTATAAATCCCCAAATTACAATTCTTTCCTTCTTTTTTGTGATGTTTAGAATTTTTAATTTACGTTGTTGCTGAAAATTATGTCTATGGGTTTTATGTTGGCTACCTTAGTAAAAGCTTGCGTCGTATTCTTATGAAATGTGCACTCCTTGTTGCTAAGTGCAAAAAATATTATCAGTTGTCAGTTATGCAGAGTAAAGGTGTCTGAACACAGTAAGTGCAAATAACTGTTTGCTCTAAATCATCTAAAGATATACAAGTTTGGCCTGGTGAAAAGCTGATGTACAATGTTGTAATCCACACTTGGTGGTGGAGGTAGCTCCAGGGTTGCTCCACAGTCCTTTCTGTCTTCTGGCACTACCATGCATGGTTTTGGTGCATTCCTGCTCCAGAACTGTGCATGCAGTCGTTCAGTTTGTCCTGATGAATGAGAGTGCTTGTGCTTGCATTTTTACCAGCACATCTTTTGAGAATATATTTGCATGCTGGGCTTTCTAAACCTTCATCTGGGGAGAATGCAGTTTTGCAAAGCCACTGGAATTTCTGCTTTTCTCTCAGTTATGTAAAACGAGGGAAAACAAGCATGCTCCAGGATAGTAACACAGCTATAGGGCTCAGGCTGTGTTGGTGTCTTACAGCAAATATTTACTCAGCTGCCTTAGGAGCATAGGTGCCAGCATTGAGAGATTGTTCCTCTAACTGGGTGAGACAGTGTCCAGCAGTGCTGCCAAGGGGACAGCACAAGTACAGGAGGAAAATGTCACACTGCTGTTTGGAATAGTCTCCTGGCACCCAATCAATTAGGGGAGAGGATCAGAAGCAGTCTGTTTGTACTTAGTAATCCTTTGTGTATTTTTCTTCTCTGACTTTGTTCTGGTATCTTTTGAGTCCTATTAAAACTAAGACTTAAAAATTCATAGGGTCCATGGCAGGGAGATCTAAAGGTTAGTCAACTGTGTGAGAAAAGCTGCCTTTCCTGTTTTGAACCTGCTAATACCATTCAATACCACTTAATTCTTCATCAGAAAAGAGGGGCAGCAACATTTCCCTATTCTCTAACATCTCACTAAGGATTTTAAAGCTCTCTGTAGACACCTTCATGCTTTCTTTCTTCTTCTTCCTTCTCTTTCTCTCCCCTACCCTGAAGGTAGGTGTGAGACTACTTGTCATTCACAGCTTCATGTTGAATTTGACTAATAAAGCGTGATGAGAAAAAAATTATGATGTAAAGCTGTTTTCACATTTTCAAAGTCAGCTGTTCCTTTCATAATGGTTAAATTAAACCACAAAACACATTAAAACACAAAACAATATAATTAAGGGTAAAAATCCTTGAGAAGAAAATGAAGCATTTTTCTTGCCTGAAAGTACATCTTTTGAGGATGTTTTCAGGAGCTTACTTCCATGATAAAACAGCATTTTTTGCATGTGCATAGCAGATAGCAGGGATTTTCTTTTCTCTTTTGAAGAAGTGAATTGTCTCTTTCAGTCCTTGTGCTGCCTTGCAGCCTTTCAGCTGTCAGACCTCCACCTGTTCCACAGTGGGAGCCAGGTCAAACTGGCAGCACTGGCTGGCTCCACCCCAGCTGTGGGACACCATCCTCTAGCCAAAATCCAGGATGCACAGGGTCTGCACTGAACCAGGTGTCACAGTGAAGGAGTTGGTCTTCCTGCAGCCTTTATGCAGATCTTGGTACAAGGGGTTTTGGTTTTGCTGTTTCTGTTTTGTAGTCATCCTTCTTCTGATTGTGTTAATATATAACTGTGATCTAATAATCAGTTTAATTCTGAAAATTTCAGTCTGACTGCTTACTAGAAACTAAAGCACAAAGATCCCTCAGCTTAAATATTTTTTCTTTTTTTTTTCAGTTTTTTTTTTTTAATGTTAATAGTACAAAACATATGTTAATAGTACAAAACGAGTATGTACACAAGGCGGTTTTAGTCTTCTTACATCCCAACTGTCCATTTCAGAAATTCCAAGTATATTCACCTAGCTTTAATCTGTTTATAGCTAACCTGTAGAATCATAAAACCTTCTCTATTACTCTGCAGAATTAATTGTTGTATCTGACTGTTCTCAATAAATCTGAAATACTGCGCAGTTGAATACATTATTTGGCTCCTAGCTACTAAGGCAGTAGTACTGAGGTGTTCCTAAAGATTGCTTGAACACTCAGGGCCTGATACTTCTGGTTTTTGGGTGGACAAATCTTTGATTGTCTGATTGGAATATTTTGGACCTTGTTTTCAGTGAACTGGAGCATATCTATGCCTGTCTCCCATCAGAAGTCTAAAATGGTTGAAGCAGAGATCACTGTGGAACTATTATGTTATCAACCCTGTGTAAAGCACAAATCCAAAACACATTCCCACAATACCTACTGGGAAGAAAATTAACTCTATCCCTGCTCAAAGCAGCACAAGCATATAAAAGAGCTTAAAGTGGCAAGTCAGAGACCACTGTTTAGAAGAAGAAAAACATATGGCCAGCAGCTTTTAGAGAAGGTAGAGTAATAAAACTGGGAAGAAAATCTGAAAATAGCACTAAATGGGGGATACAGATACGAAAATTCTGGGGCGTTCAAACTTACTCTTAATTAGTGGGTTTTTTAAAATGTAACTTTTGTATAGCATGAACCTAAGTATTATTTTTAGTTGCAGGCATGTTATTGTTACTGGAACTATGTAGGAAGACAAACTGAAGGAAGCTCAGAATGTGGCAAACAAATACCTTTAAACAGTTTCTTTTTAAAAAATGGTCTTTCAATACAATATGCATTAAAATACAAATAGTTAAGAAAGAAAACAAAAATCCAACAGCAGAAAATAAGAGCAATAGAAGCTGCAGCTTTGAACTTTTTTTACTGTGGAGAAATGTCACAGAGTAGCATAATGTTTGGTGTTTTATTCTAAGTACCACAGAGAAAAAACTGGAGAGAGTAGATGAGTCTTTGAAGCAAGGGCAATATTTTACAAACTGACAACATGCAGCAAGGTGAATTGGTTGGGTGGGTAAGTGGCTATAAGCCTGGATGACTCCACATTGTATTTTGTCCCCTTCTCAAAAAGCAGGAGAGTTAGATTTCTTTTCTTGTAACCCAAGAGGGAAAAATGTACAAGTGCATAAATGTGCTTATTCGTGCCACACTGCTCTGTGCCTGAGTGTGCAGTGGGTCCAGCTTAGATGCCAGCTGAATTTGGAAATCTCTGGCCCAGGCTGCTGTCCCCTGGCCCTGCTCACATGCACTTCTCTGTGAGGAGGGCACAGAAGGGCTCTGCACGGTGTTGTGGTGAAAGGGGTTGATGTGCTTGGGTGTCATGGTGTTCCCAGCTGGGTGTGGTGTCCTGCAGGGCTGTCTTTCCCTGTGCCCTGCCCACAGGCAGCAGGTTGCTGTGTTTGCACCAGTGGACCAAGCTGAGCTGGGGGGATGAGGAGTAAATGGTGCTGCTGGGCTGAGCCAGGCTCTGCCTCCTTTACTTCTGCAGAGGAATACCATGCTCTGGTATGGAATGGAGAATGGAAATATTTGCAGAGTAAGGTACCACTTACTCGTAATAAAACAGTGTGAGCCTAGTCTTATATTAATATTTATTTAACACCACAATGTTAAGTGAATAGTGCTGTGGAGGAGGGAAGCTATTTGTTTTTCACACAGCAGAGGCATTTTGAAAAACAAGAGATGGCAATGCAAAGTCACTCAGAGGAGTGAGCTGCTGAATTCTGGATGTGCTTGTAAGAAATTCTGGAAGAGTGTAGTGCTTTCAGCTCACTGGGTGGAAATTAAAAACAAATAATCTGTGTGCCAGCAGGATAACAGTGAATGATTTTGGAACCCAGTGTTGTTTTCAGATTTACGGGTTTATTAATTTACTTCTTGTTTTTAAACCCGAAACAAGGGTAGTACAACTGTAGGCCTAATAATACTGGAGAGTAGTGCCTGGTGTCTTTAAAAGGCTGGGAACGCAGAGGGATATCATAATCTGGTTTTGGGTTATGCCTGACTGACCTGCAGTCCCTGGTTTCCTATCTCTCAATAGGAGATTGAAGTGTGGGGGTGAGATGTGTGTGTAGGTATGTCAAAGAGGAGACCTTTCTTTGTATTTTGTAAGAACTTCTTACAGTTCTTCTACCTTTCTGGAACATTTGGATTTCATTTATTTTAAGATACTGGGATTGATTTTCTGATTAGAAAGTGTTTTCACTGTTGCCTGAAACCTTCATAACCAGAATCTTCTTCATCATATAGTTGAGACCAAGTGGCTCATTTTACCTGTGAAAAGAATGTAGGGAATCAGGTCTGTTATAGCTGAGGAAGGCTGACAGATTTCCAAAAGGTACCTTTTTAATAGAAACCTTTCTACTTTTTTCCATTATGAGGTGGTTGCAGAGAGTCCACTGACTATAGGAACAGCAGAGAGGCTGAGGTGCTTTTTTCCAGTAATTCAGAGAGTGTTCAGCAAAAGCAATGTGATCAAAATAAGCAAGCCACATTTGATATACACACTAAATTTTGAAATGCTGCTGTCTTGGAAAAGTCATCTTTCATGTGGTTGTGATTCAGCTCAGAGATTAGTTCCAAGAAGAAATGAGAAATAGAAATGCACATATTGGCTGGTAATTGTGTGAATAGCAATGAGTGGGTAGTTCAAAGCCAGCAGATTGCAACTATTGGGTCTCTCCCAGTTTGCTTTTTCACAAATGGCAGTAGTGGCAAGGGACAAGCACTTTTGCTTGTTACTTTGTGGGGTCTGAATTACTTCTTAGATGAATAGATATTCATCTGCAACATGCTAGATGGTAAGATTTTCTGTGGGCCATATTTCAGCACAGGGCCAACAAGAAAAAAATTCTCTTGTTTTATTATTTTATGCAAATTATTTCCTGTAGCAAGAGAAATTTCAAGAACTATCTAGGTCATTACTGCTAGAATTAATTAGTTCATTAAAAAGTATGACAAAAGAAATGTAAATCACATTGCCCATCTATTCTTGGCAGGTAATTGAAGTATATACTGTAAAAAAGCAAAAAAAGAAAAAAACCAAACTAAGCAAACAAAAATGTTTCCTTGGCTCAGATGTGGAATAGGTGGTTGGGCAGTTCTCCCTTTTCCATTTTTAACATCATGATGGCAGCCAATGTAACTAATTTTGTATATGTGAAGGCTGAAGTGGGAATATCACAGCTCTATAACAGAGTTGTATTTGCAGAGAACTGAAATTATACTGAAGATGTGAACCTCAGTTTCCATAGCATGGTGATGAAACCTGTGAGATGGTCAATGTAAATAAAATATTTGCTTCCTTGCTGCTGTTAATCTTATTCTTGGTGAATACAGTTACCTGTATTTAAAGTTTGGCACTCGTGCTTTTTGGCACGAATGTAAAGCCAAAAGTGATCATGATTAGCAGCCATTTGACTCTGCTTACTGCACATGTATGTCCTTGAGGCACCTCATCCATGGGGGTAGCGATGGAAAACGCTTTCCCCAGATCATTCCATCTGCTTCCTACTGGCAGAACCTGAGTCATGCACCTCTCCTCCTTGCAGTGGATCTGCACTGCTCCTGGATGGAGGCAAGGGGGCTCAGCTGCCATTGCAGTGACCTTCATTTGTGATTCCACATCATTTTGCTTTGGGCAGCATTATCCTTTTTGAACTTATGTTGAAGTATATACACTGAAGAACTCACGTGTATAGATGCTCTGCCTCCATTCATTTATTACTTTAATGTAACCATTAATTAAATTGAAAGCCCAATCAGCACTTTGAGCATCTGTGAGACGACCAACAGTGTAGTACTAAGCAGTGGTCTCTTCTGGGAAGTCTGTGCTTTACCAGCAGAAATCAGAAATCAGATGTGGTGTGAGCTGTGAGAGGAGTTGTAGCTGTAACCTCCCATTTCCTTCAGAGATTCAGTACTGCAAATGACCAAAAAGGTTTCTATCTCCTTAAAAGTTTCCTCTGGAGAATTATCTTGTTATAGAAAACAAACAAAGGAAACACTGAAATAAAAATAACTTGGAAGGAGGAAAAAGAAGTGTCCTTTCTCCGCTTTCCATAGTTTTTCAGTCAGTAAAATTAGGGAATGAGCCAATTTTGGAGAAGAAACTTAAGTCTTACTACTAAAGTTAGCATTTAGAAGTGCAAGACAGTGCTGTGTACATTAATCATCCTTTTGGCCTAAAATTCCACCAAATCCAGACTCCTTTTGTAAATCTTACAAGAAGCATGGCAGAAATTTTGAAGGAAGTTACTCACGGAAAAAAACTTCCAAAACTACAAAAAGTTTGAATTTACAGGATTTTTTTCCCAAACATACTCATTATTATGATTTCTAAATGAAAAAAAATTAATTCCTAACTTCCCAAAATTAATTCTGGGCTAATTAAATTTTTAACAGTATTTTTGAACATATCTGACATATTTAATTTGTTCAGTTCTGAAAAGTAGATGGCCTGTAAAGTGGCACAAAATTCAGATGATCATCAAATATTTGTGGTGAACAAATTAATTTCCCATGTTTCTCTTGGTTCCATTTGAGTTATGCCATGGAGTGTTTCAGAAACAAAAGCATCAGATCAGATTTCTGCCTATATTACTTTGTGCAGGGAAGCTAAACATGCTGCAGATGAGTGCAAATTTTGTGAGGGGATTTTTAGAAATCTTTAATAAAGATTTTCTTCAGTATAGAGGAATAAGTTTAAAAGCCAAGTTCAACCTCAGCTCATGAGAATAAAAAAATTCTTTCTGAAACATATCAGGAAACAGATGTATGGTACAAGGGACTCAAATGTGAGTATTTCAGTACAATATGATGGTGCCATTTTGCACTTTCCTCCCAGCATGGCCTTTTTCAAGTCTTCTGGGCTTACATTTAAACAGGCAAAGTCTGCTTATTTTCCCTCCAGTTCCTAGTGCTCAGGTTACAGTTTTTCTACCTCTGATACCAAAGAAAAGATATTTTATGTTGCTACAATGTGAATATCTGTTTTGATATGGGACACAAATGTCCTTCTAGAACTGTATTACTTGTCCCAGAGTTTGCAAATCAACATTTCCAGATAGAATAAAGCACACAGTTGTTTCATAGTTATGCAGGCATTCTAATTAAATTGCTTATTTGTTGCTGTTCTTACCAATTTTTTTTTCTAATTTGTCTACAATTTTATGATCAATTTATATAGTCTATGATTTCCAATCAGAACATTCCAGAGAGAAACAAAATTTTCGTTCAGAAAACCTAGGATTATTAAAACATAGATAATTAAATTTAAACAATCTGATAACAAGTTGCCTTTTTTCCCTCTCATTTCTTTCAGGATAACTAGTCACAGCAGGCATAATTTTCGACTTTTTTTTTTTCCAAATGTAAATGCGGTGTCATAGTGCAGAAATTAAATTAGAATTAAGGGTGATTTCTTTTGGTATTTATTATGCAGAGTATGCCTACTAGTTTAATGACAGACTTTGACATTTACAATTAACAAATTTTGTACCTTGTCAACACTGAAAAAGAAGACACTTGCTATGTTTAGTAATTGATTTATTACTTCTGAAAGGATCTAAGAATGCAAGAGCAAAATAGTTATTTATGAAATGAAATCTGTAATGAATTCATTGCATTTGGTTGCAATCAGTGATATTATCATCAGAGTTATTTTGCCAACAATTCTGAGAGAAATGGTACAAAATGAGCAGTGACCTGGGCTGCTTCTTGCTGTTGTTAAACCAGGAGCTCTGGGGAGCTGCTGGACACATGGAAGGGGTGAGATGAAGGGAACAAGTGCTTCAAGCCTTTTTGGAGAATAGTCTGAGTAAATTAGTTTCTGTGATGGAAAATGGTCAGGTCCCAGGCCACAGAGAGCTGTGTGGAGTACAGGCTTGTTAACACTTTGCTGTACCACCAGAAGTGAGAGGGGAGCTGGTTGAAAGACTTTGGCTGAGAAGTGTTTTACTCTTTCCCCTGCAGCATCATTGGAATAAACTCTTGATTCAGATTGATGCCTTGTCAGGTTGATGCTCCAGGTTTTGTATCCAGGGCTGGTGACCCTTCATGGCAAACTTGGCCCGACCCTGCTCTGCCTCCTTCTTTCACAATGACAGCAATTCCAGTACTGGCTCCTCCATTCCCAGCCCCTCTTCCCTCCTTGCACATCCGTCTTCTAAACAAGATTCTCCATGGTGCCCTCTAGATAAGTTAGATACTGATTAGTCTTGGGGAATGGGGATGAGCAACTGAGTAATTCCCCTGAAAGTAAGGCATTGATGTTGATAGAAATGGTTTTAATTTGTTGATTTTCCAAATGTATCTCATCATGGCATTGAAAAGCAACCTCCTTTTTACTCTGGTTCCATTCATTTTGCAGTTCAATATCTCAGCATTCAGGTAATTTTTCAGGTGCTTAATTGACTTCATTTTTCTACAGTTAAGCCCATGATTTTCCTTATATTATTGTAATGTCTCTGATATTGCTTTAAAAGCTTCAATACTGAGAACCTCCCAAAGTAGAGAGAATAAAATGAAAATATTACAACATATATTGTTTGCTTTTTGGAATGGGCTTTAAAATTCTAATTTGAAGGAAAGGTAAAACATAGTTGGAATTCTAGAACAGTCTGTTCCTGGTTGAGATCTGCCAAATAAATGGCGAGGCAGAGACTGACAGCAGCACTCCAGCAGCATGGCATAAAGCACTTGCTCATTTATTGCTCTTTCTTCTCCATTTGCTTCTGTTGCCTGCCACTGTTTTGCCTCCAGGTTCTGCTGAGATGGGAATGCTGCATGGAATCTAATCCTAATGCAGAACTGCATTTTGCTCTGAACAGCCTTTAACTCCGAGGTGTACTTCTCTTTCCTAAACCCACCTGAGGCTGCAATAGTAGCTTAAATGAGGTATAATGAATCTACATACTCTCCAAACTATTTCCTTTTTGCCCTTGGGTTGCTTTGAATTTTTCAGATTCTGAAGCTGCAAAAATTCTCAATGGTTTTCCTGTTTTCTGATAGACTCTTATTTTTTGCCTCTGTTAATAAAACCCCATGTATTCTTTTTTCCCCCCTTAATTTTCCAGCACTCTTTCTGTCCAGATGATGAATGGTTTGTATTTGACTGGTTTGCTTCCTTTACTGTACTGTTAGGAAACATATTGATGTCATACTGATGATGGAAGAGCTGGAGAAGAAAAAAGTGCACTGGCCCAATGTTCAGGAGCACAAACCTCTTCTGCCTCACTGAGGTTGAAGGTGGGGATAGAGCTGCCTTCAGAAGAGAGGAGAGGTAGAGCAGATGGTATAAGATGAAGGGGTCAGGATGTGCCAGAAATCTCATTTCACACAATGGAGCAGAATTTTTTTACCACATATTTAAAGTAACACTTCGGAGTGCCAGCCAACCTCCTGCTACAGACCAAGAGCAAGTTCATTCTTTTTGCTTATTGAAACTACTTTCATTTGCAGGTACCATTTGGTTCTGAGAACTAGGCTGTTACAAAACCCCCACTTCATATTTTAAGACTCACAATAAAATAGCAAGAGTCTCAGCGTTTGCCAGCTCCTGTAATTTCATGAAAAGGCTCCATTTGGTGTTTTTTCCCCTGATGGCACAATTCCTGGATACAAGCATCTAGGCAAGGAATACAACTCATACATTTAGGAATCCCATAGTTATAAATACTTGGAAATGTGTAATACAAAACCTAAAAAGCAGGGTATTTTTGGTTCCTAATCTTGTGAATTCCAAACCCATTTGCATGATAAGCAGTAGTAGTGTTGATAGCACAGTCTCCTCTCTATTTTGAAGAGGAAAAAAGCAGCGAGGTTGTTTTATACTCACCTTAGAATTACTTTTCAAGGTCTTGTATTGATCCTGTTTTGTATATAACCAATATATTTGAAATAGTCTATTTTAATTTAAATTGGTTTTAATTTAAAAGCAGTAAAATAATACTGAAAAACTATATTTGTTTGTTATAATATTTATAAAATAGCTACTTCTTTATAAAATAAAGAACAGGAAAAATAATGTAGTCACAAGACAGGACTTTTCAGGTTTTCACCTTCTCATATCCAACAAGAAATGTATTTTGTTGTTCTGCTCTACAGATGCAGGCATACACTCATATAGAAGAAGTATGGTTTATATATTTTATGTATGTAAATGTGTATCTATTTATGCATGTGCAGTTAGCTTTTGTAGGCGTCTGATTACAGCACTAAGTAGAAATTCCACTTACTGATATACTAATATTCAGTAAAAGGCCCTAAACATTTTTTTTTTAATTCCACCCACTGTATTTACTTGAATAACAAACAAACATAACGTGATAAGCTGGTTTTAGGAATATGATCCTTCTTTTATAATTAATAAATAAGAATAGTACAAGAGCAAAAATACCCACCAAAACTTACCCAGAGAAATGGTGGAGAATTCCCAACAATTTCCAAAAATAGGAAACAGGGTCCTGTTTCTTAACAGGTACAGAGCAACCTCCCAGCCAGCTGGAAGGCTGCCTGTGCTGCCAAATTTGGCTTTTTGAAAACATTTTCCTGGCCACAATGAATGCTTCATGGGCTGCAACAAGGTCAATATGGCATCCATCATTAATAATCTTTTTTCATATGCTGGACACTGAAGACATGCTGTTCTTCCAACTTTTTTAGAGTTTGTGGTCAAATAGTTTTCTGACAATATGTTTTCTCTAATTTGAAAGCAGAGAATGGCATAGTCTTACTTTTGATATAAAATATTATAGTGGTGAATTCCAAGAGGAAATGAAATGGGACTTAATGACCACTACTTACTAAAAAAAGAGTGAGGCTTGTGCCAAATAGATCTCATTGATCATGGATAAATTTAGATGGAATTCAAAATCAAATTTCTTATTATGGAAAGGATTAGATGTTGAAACTGGTTTTTAAATATGAGTGAAAGTCAAATTAGGTCAAAGACTTGTGAAGCCAATGAAGAGGTTGCAGTTGTCTGTGACAGCACACAGTTGGACTTGGAGGAGCTGTCATTGCCTTCCAAGCCTGTTTTCCCTGTCCTGCTGGCAAGAATTGTTTTATAGCTCTGCTTATTCCATGTTGCTGAAGGAATCACATGGACACTTAGGATCTTGCCTCCATGAGGATATTTATGCATGAGGTGCAAAGTCTGAAACCTGCTGAGGCAGTTCTGTGTTTCACAGTAATTCCCAGCCCACAGTATTTCCAGAGGCACTGGCAAAGCCAGAAGGGACCAAAAACTACGTTTGGCATTTCCCTCCTTCACTCTTCTTTCTTTTACCCTCTCAAATCTTGCTGTTATTACACAGACAGCTCTGAGTGTGCAAATGTTTACACACACACTTGTGCAACACTCTTTGGCTTAAGATGTCTATAGTCCCTCCACTTTCTGTGTTTGTTCCAGAATTGCTTTCTTCTGTTTATGTCTCAATCCTTGTTTTTGTCAGTCTTGAGACACCAAGTCAAGTGACTTAGGCAGCAAATGTCCTGCCTGTGTTTTTGCATCCATCACTCCTGAATAATTGCATAAATGTATCTACCAACTTTCTAATTCTGCTCTTAGCTGAAATTGCTTCCACAAATAAGCAATTTGTGTGGAAGCCTCTGCATCTTCTTCTGCATGATCATACAATAGTGAGGTGTCTGTGAGTCACTGGAATCACCCCCTGTGCTAAATCTGCCTCTTGCCCATGGACTGTCTGGCCTGGACATTGAAAATAGAGTGAGAGTGGAACACTGTATCTACCTCTAATGTGATTCTTTAACACAACAGGATATGCTAAGGGATTTTTTTGTTTGTTTTCATTTAAAAAAATTAAATAAGCGAAATCTTTCTCTTACAGAATAGAAAGTTGAATTACTATGTTTTGAGTCTGGGTCATTTTGCTTTTCAGGTCTATTCTGTAGCCTGAGCTAGATTCTTATTTGATAATACCCTAATAAATTCTTTAAAGCAGCATATTAAAATACAAAATGAGGGTATCTTCTTTTAAAATTGAGGTATTGATGGATTTCAAACAGCAAAAATAACAGCTTAGTACAGATCAGCTTTGTTGCTAAGGCTGTAGTATTTTTTCTGTCTCATCTTGAGAAAGAGGAGTTGATAGGTTTGGCTTAGATATTAAGAAAAAAGATCATTGCTGTGAGGATGCTGAGGCACTGGAACAGGCTGCCCAGAGGAGCTGTGGATGTCCCATCCCTGGAAGCATTCAAGGTCAGGTTGGATGGGGCTCAGAGCAGCCGGTCTAGTGGAAGTTGTCCATTCCCATGGCAGGGAGGTTGGAACTGGATGATCTTAAAGGTCCCTTCCAACCCAAACCATTCCATGATTTTATGATTCTATGGAAAAGTTGTGTTGCTAGGTAATTTTAAACATGGCTTTATTGAATTGGGATTCAAATATGTTCCAGAGAACAAAATTACCGCAGTTCAGATCTTAAGAAAGCCAACATTTAAAAGTCTAAATGATTCTTTGTCACTTATCCATGACTGGAAAAGTCAATGTTAAAGGAATTTCAGCTTTATACTGTGGCTTCCAGTAACAGTGTCTTTATCTGTGTTATTATGCCCTGCAAAAAATCAACCTTAGCACAACATTCATTAAAAGTGGCAGGTTTTTTTGCTAACTTTGAGTGTATACTTTAATGTTTTGTCAATGTAGAAGTATCCCCGATGAAGAGATGATAAAAAGATGTTTTGTGATTTATTTCTCCATTGATTACAAAATGAATTGACTTTTATTTAGCTTATTTAGCATATTTAGCACCCAGCAAAGAAGAGTGATGTTGTTCCTAATCCATTTTTAGCAGTGATCTTGTGAGTGCTCCCCAAAGCATGGCTGTCATGTTATAGATAGAAAAGCACAGAACTGTTTGGTAGGGAAGACCTATCCCTATTCCCTCCTCCATCCCTGCACACCAAATCTGCTCTCTGCTTCCATTCAGCTTACAGAACCTGTACTTTCAGTGCAGGAGCTTTCTAGTGCTGGGAATGCAGCATTTAATGTTGCATTTAATGCAACAAGGAGCTGATGTTTGCAGTAGCATTCAGGTTCGAGTAAAGATGACTGTGGATAATTAAATTTCAAGGGAAACTGAAATGTACTGTAATCATAAATGTTCTCTCTCCCTCCATTGTTCCCTAAGGTGGGCCACTGCCAAGGAACCTCAGTTGAGGACCATGCACCACAGCCTCCCAAGCATGTGATCCCTCTTCTTTGGACTCACTGATGGTATTTCCCAGGGAGAGTATAAAAGATGAACAGAACTAGGGAGAGGCCATGAGTTTTTCAGGGAGATTTTGGAAGTTCTCTGCTGCTTTGTGTCTGAAATGTTCCTTTTCCTCTGAGGGAGGGGGAGAAGTGCATTCACGTTCAAATTGACCTGCAGGGTCACAAGCAGGGTCATCCTAGAGCATGTTACACGGAAATACATCCAGAAGATTCCTGAATATCCCTGGTGAGGGAGACTCCACAACCTCTTGGACAGTCTGTCCAGTGCACAATAAGGAAGTAGGGTAAAGGATGCTGGTAACAATGCAGATCTCAGTGCTGAGTTGTTATAGGAGGGTAAGGCCCAACATACGTAGGGTGTATTTAGCTGAAATTGCATTTTTGAACAGAAAAGGAACCTTTATAGAATTATTTAGGCGATTCATTTTTTAGATTTTTATTGATTTACTGTGTAGTCTTTAGGAAAGCTAGTGAAGGGTCTGGAGAGTGAGTCCTATGAGGACCACCTGAGGGAGCTGGGGATTTTTAGCCTGGAGAAGAGAAGAAGGGAAGAATGGTTTGTGTCACATCACCAGAGAGGATCAACACAGGTGATGGTGTGGGCAGTAACTGTAAGTTTTGAGTGGCTCTAATAGATAGAAGGATGAGCAGGAAATATTATACAGAGGAAGAACAGAAGCCAAGACCTTGGTTTAAAATAGTAAAAAATGTAATCCCAGAAACTCTAATGGGTAAGATCTTTCTGGCTCCATACTGCACACAGAAGCAGACACTGTAAACCTTTGCATCTACAACAACCAAAATATTTCTGCTACCTCATTCTAGATGTTCCATTCAGGATCAAAGTAATTTATAAACTGTGATACAAATAGGTAAAAAAAAAAAAAAAAAAAAATTCAGCCCAAATGAACAACCAGTCTAAACAACTTTAAATATTGAGAACTTCAACAAATTCAGTCAATGATAGAAAATGACACCCTCATCAAGACTTCATTTGCTAGAAGGGTGCTTTATTTCAGCTAATCAAAAATGTTTTCTATTACTGTGTAGGACTGTCAGCAGTCAAGCAAAATAAATGGTTTAAATGTAGATGCATTGGAAATAAATGTGTTTGGATCTTCACACAGTTGTATCAGCTATATGAGGGTTACGAATGATGAAAGGATAAATTTGATGGTGCTGACTTCAATAAAGAATAACATTAAGGTAGCTGCAGACACACAACTTTTAAGATATGGCAGTATAAAAATCCACTTTTATGGCTTTATAGTATATGCCTGCAGGAAAACTAGTTAAAAGGCAAATAAGCATTATAAAAGAACTAAGAGAAAAGCTTTTTCTCATAGAAATTGAGAGAAATCTGTTCTGAACTGTTGAACCTGCAGTGTAATTTAAATATGTTATTTCCTTCTCAAATTAGAGTCTAGGATTTGCTGGCAAATTATCCTTGTTGAAGATGTTGACACTGTTACTGGTCTATGCTTTTACATTTATAGCTCCGAAGTTTTATTTCCAGGAAAGAGAAAGTCACAGGGAGGTCTGTAATTTCTTTTAAACTTGCTTTGGGAAGAACATATACTGTCTGCTGATTTTGTGTAGGTGGGGTCAAGTGTTGGCCTGATAGCTGTTCTTCCTCCCTCAAGTGGTTCAGAACAGACTGATCTGAGGAATAGGCAATAGGCACAAGACCAGCAACAAAATCAAAATTAGCAAGAGATTCTGCCTTTTTTTGTGTAGGTGCTCAGCACCCCTAACCAGCCACACTCCTCTCTGGGTGTCTGCTCCACCATGCAACCTGACTCTTGGCAGGACCATGCCGTTTGTTCCAAGCTTTGGATGAAATCTGAGCAGGACTCCTGAGTGACACAGAGTGTTCCCTTCAGCAAAGCACCTCAGCTATCGCAGTCTCCTCCTCTAAAGGACCTGCAGAACAAAACCAACAGCCCCTTTTTTAGGGAAAGCAAGGGCCATTTGCCAGTTTAAGATAGAGACACTCGATGGCTGTAGTTTGTTGACACAAAGCTTGAGCAGACAGAAATACCACATGCTGTTCTTCTAAGCCTGTGTTAAGTCCCACTGGGAGGGCAGTAAAGGAGAAAGCAGTGCCATCACATGAATTATACCAGAGATCACAAAAGGACAGAGTGCTTCTTTACTGCATCTTCACTGCAGCAAAGGTAGAGAACATGCTGTTGTGTAGGGGGTTTGCAATGCTGCATATTTCTGTGTGTGGTTAAAAGGGAATTGTCTAGTCAGACTGGGCAATTATCTTTTTCAAAGACTTTTTTGTAAGTGGGAATCGATATGGTTGTTAATGATAATGGTTTTCCAAAAGTAGTGTGAATGTACCTGGTAATTTCTAGACAAATGAGTGATAAAACCAAGTTCCATTACACTCTGTTGTGTTCATATTTTTTTTTGTCCTCTTCATAAAAGTGGCTCTAGGAAACTCTTGGATTATTGAGCCAGTCTGGTTTAAAGCCTCAGGTTAATACCAAGGTAAAAAGCTGTTCATTGTGTACACAACCCACTTCTGCTGTTTTTCCTTTTTGAATATTGGAAAAATCTATAATTCAGGCTCTGCAGATATGTGTCACTAACGTCTGGAACTTTGCACCAAGTTTATTTTGTCACCAGGAGAAAAACAAAGCTTCTGTGGGAGATAATCAAAGCAAATGGTGGAAAATAACCATTTCCAATTAAATGCTCACATTTAATACATACTGTGAGGTTTCTACAAGACTGAATTTTACTTCAAAGAACAAAGGGATTGAACAAAATCAACCAAGATCTTTAACTGCAATCTCTATGTGTATGCGTTCATATAATTTACTTATTTATCTGTAAAATGCCATCAACAAATGCTGTAACAAAATATTTACATGCTCTTCTTTGATACCCAGATCAGCCTCTACATTGTTTACAAAATACTGACAGTAAAGGTGTCACTCTAAAATGGTTTTCAACACTGCTGTCTTCCATTCATCAGAGCATAGCACCAGTAAATTGGTATGAGTTTTTACAGACAATGGCATTTAAAGCAACACTTGACTCAGCCAACAGCTGTGATTTATTGTCACTCAGTTGGAGCTGCCAAAACATCAGAAGCAAAGAATTGCTTTGGAAAAGGTTTGTATGGGTGGTGTGCTTGCTTTCTGCCTCTTGTGTGGTTATCAACTCCAGTAAATTCCAGGAAAGAATTTATGGGAGAGCGGTGAGGCCCAGGTAGAAAATTAACCATCAGTAGATGGGGTTTTTCATTTACATCGTGGCACATTGATAGATAGGTCACTGGCAGTGCTGTTACTGCATCACTGTGGGCTGTCCACTCTCTTTAGTCCTGTATGTCAGCCCATATTTGTGGGTTTTGATCATCCGTGTAGCGGTAGACAATGAACTTTCTTTAACTTGGTGTGTCTTGTAGCACTGAGATACTGTTTTGTCATGGTGAGGTAAAAATTGTAAAATTGAGGCTGTATTTCTGCCATTCCTCCACAAAAGATGTCAGCATTTTTCCCTGTGACATTCCTAGGGTGTTCACTGATAGTTCTACAGGCAGCCTCACCAGTGAGTCAGTTGCTTGTGATACTCAGAGCATTAAGGAAAAAGATTAACAAATGGAGTTTTCACCATAACAGTCTTGCATGATTATTGGTGTAGACATCTTTCAGTGATTTAATCTGTTTACTAGAGACAGGAATGTGTAGCCATTGCAAACTGTCTATAATAATTAGTTCAAGATAACAAAGTTATGCCTGGATGATTGCAAGGCAGATTCCTGAGTGCATTTTTATGAAAAGATATTAACAGTGCTGAGTTAGACGAAACTGAACTAATCCTGTTGTTATCTATCCTATTTATATTTTATAAGCAAGAGCTGCCAGCTCGACTAATGCAACAGCAGTGATGTATATACAATTATTTATCAAATTATTTGAATGAAATCTCAGTGGCAGGTACTGACTCTATGCTGAGGTATGTGTCAGTGGATGTTTCCTCTAGACCTTGCAGATAGAGGTACTCAATCTTCTCCAGTCAGGCTAGTTCTGGTCTTCCTTGAGGTTTGCACTAAAGGCATACCTACAACTTCTCATACAAATGGATATTGCCTATTGTGGGAGGTTGTCTACTGTGGGTTTTTTCCACTAATATCATCTTTCCTGTTGTTTTTCTCTTCTGTTGCAAGCTCACTGTGGGCAGCTGTGCCATACTAGTGCAATGGTTTTGAAAGTGCCTCCTGTGAGAAGTAGAAACAAATTTTCATCGGAATTTTTCATTCCTTTTTTGAAGTGAAATACATCAGTCCTTAGTTATTGAGAATATCTCTGTAGCATATATATTAGAGAAGCCAGCATGTGGAGAAGCACACTGATGGTCCTTTCTGTTGTACAGAAAGCAGTGTCTAAAACCTTGTCGTGCCTAAAACCCTGCCACTGAGCTGAAAAAAAGCTTGCATGTTTTGAGGGAAGGCTGGGAACCATCTCATCTGCAGAGCCTGCAGAATGGTTTTCTAGAAAGCAGGGACACAATTCAGATTTTTTGAGGGACACACTCAGGGAAGTGTGTTGCCTCATGTTTAGATAGATATTGCATGCTTACACAGGTGGCATGTGAGATTTGCCTCTGCTTTTCTACAGGAATGAGTGTTGTTTTCAAACAACACTGCTGTTGAATTCAAACATTGATGCTGCCTTCCTCAGAAAGAGAATGAGGCTTTTCTGCTTTCTGAAGAGGTGGGAGGGGTTGTTCATCTGGTGGCTGACGTGACAAACCACACAAACATTGTAATGCAAGTTGTTTGGGTCAGTGATGGAAGTCACAGTTTCTTAACTTGGAGCTCAGTGAGCATTTTCCCTGAAAAGATGCCTTCTGGAAAAAAGTACATATATGTTATAGACTTATCCTTTCACACACACAAGTCCCAAAAGAACACAGCAAATACAGCAATACTCAACCCAGGGCTTTACAAATGAGATTGAGATGAACTTTTCTGCTTGCTCTTTTTCTGCTGACCCTTTGAGGTTTCCCAAAATGGTTCCCCAATCCAGTAGCAGTTTCTGTTGTAGCAGTGATAGCCAACTGCTCAGTGTTTTCTTACTGAGAAGAGTACTTGGTATATTCCAGGCTTCTGACAACCGTGTGGGAGATGGGTGCTCCTAGTTCAGAAGAGCAGTATACCTTCCAGCAGAGGAGTGAACTCTGCTCCAAGAAAGCTGCTGCAGGACTGGAAGGAGAAAGAAAGGATGAGGGCCCATGGTTTACAGCAGTGGCTCACAGGAGAGGCGGGTGGTGCAGGGCAGAGGGGGTTGGAAGGAGCGAGGAGAGCTGTGGAGGCTGCGGAGCTCCCACTTAACGCAGCAGATGCTCAGCTTTGGTCTCTGCTCCTCTTTTTGCAGCAGCTCTGCTCCTCTTGGAGCTGATGCTGGGGGAGGGAATTTGCATGTCTGACATCTTTCAGCCAGTTTTAAAGTAAAGCCTGAAACAGCTTTTTTAGGGGGAAGGGAAACCTTAAAAGTTTCATTTGCTCTACTCTAAAACTGCCCCTTTCCGACTGTTTATTTTTTCTTTAATAATTCCTTTAATATGCAAAGTTTAACTGCAAGTGGATTATGTGGCATTTGCTGCTTATATCTGGTTTAGTTGCACGGCAGTTTTAGGGTTTAATAGAGAAAACAGAGGTCAGGCACTGCCTATGGGAGAGCATGTCCTCCCAAGCCAGCTGTGCCTCAGGTGTGCCATCTAAGAGCATTCCCTCTTTTCTTATCAATGAGGGGTTTAAGACCAAGACAAATAAGGGCAAAATGTTTAGTGGTTGCAATGACTACTTCCATCTGTTTATTCCATTTTTATTTAGAAAATGTATTATTGATACTTTTCCTTATAGTGAGGAAACAGTAAATTCCCAATATCATAATGTTGCAGCAAAGTTTAACTGTTCAGATATCTTAAGTTTCACAAGTCACTGCAGAATTATTATTAACTGAGTAGCTTAGCCAGACATTGAAAACCAAGAGAAGTCTCTCTCCAGTATCTTGCTTTGTGCCTATGTGCCTGTTACCAGCTAGGTTTGAAAAAAGACTATGATTCCCACATGTTCATGTGGACTGTCCACTCAGCTAAGTAGTTAACTGGTCTAGATTTTATGTTCATTGGTGTCAATCCTCATTCTGTAGTTGCATCTGCATCTGATTAGAGGTGACAGGATTTACCTTTGTCTTCTGAAGTACTTTAATATGTCAAAAAATTAGATTTCCTTTGAAAACAAAGCAGTAGATGTGCCCATTACATCCTTCTGTTGCTGTATGTTTTGCACAAAATAGGCTTTTCCATTTTATATATTGCTGTGATAAGTTATCTCCATATAGCTCTGCTTTTATGGAGTAAGAGATACCTGTAACTTGTGATTTCACATTGTAACTGCAGTTCTGCCCCACCTGGGGGTCCCAGTTGTCTGTGCTGACATGGAGGCACAGCTGTCTTTGGAGACTGATGACAGGAAACTTCAATAGAAGTCCTCAAGGCAAATTTTGTCCTGTGCTGTGGGATCTCAAGAACATGGTTTGCTCTCACACCATTTCTATAGTGGAAGGGGCCATGTCTTTGCAGCAGGATAAGTGAGATTATTGGCTCTCTAAGGCAAAATTAATTAACATACGGGTTATGGTGAGCACAGGAAGCTTTCCTGCTCCCCAAATCATGGGTTAGGGGTATGTACACACGAGGGGCTTGATGCAGGTTTTGTCCCTTTGTGCTTCTCCCCCATGCAGCTGGAAGGAGGCTTGGCCTGGGCAGCCAGAGCAGGCACTCTGCACAGGGACTGTGAGGAGAAAGCCTCCTGGAAAGCCTCAGGCCCTCCTGCAGCCCAGCACCCCCAGTCTGTGCTGTTGCCACAGCTGCCACCCGCAGAACTCCTCACACGGGTTGGTTCTTTTCAGCTGCTTGCTGGGCACTGCAATCACCTCTGCTTCAGCCAGTCTCTGGTGTGTGGCAGCAGCTGAGGAGACAGGTCAGGCTGCTGGCAGGATGCCCTGTGCTCAGCATCCCTTGCTGTGCCTTCCCTGGGCACACACGCTGTCCCTGCTCTGCCGCGGTGGGACTCCTCTGTCCCATCATTTGAGCTCCATATCCATCCCTGCTCTGTGACTCACACAACACTGGACTCCTGTCCTTGGAATTGCCTCACAGGCTTTATATCAAATGTTGCAAAGCTGAGGTGCTACAGGGCTCTGGAAGCACTGAAGGTATTTTGCTTTCTGGCATGTCTCTGTGTGTGTGTGTCTGTGTCTGTGTCTGCGTGTGTGTGTGTGTGTGTGTGTGTGTAACATATGCAAGGATTCAAGGCTTAGTTCTGATCCTGCTAAAGTAGCATAAGTCCAAATCCTGTTCCTACCGTGGCAGATTTATCAGAGCATGACTGCTAACACTCTGAAGCTGACTGAGAGACAGCTATGTGCTGTGGACAGACAGCAGCCAAGAGTTCACTCCTACAGCTACCACGGGAGCAAGAAAACAGTGATGAGTAATAAGAGTGAGTGGGGAATGTGCAGCAATTTAACAGCTAACAAAATGAATGTAAAATGATACTGTGTTCCCTGCATTAATATTAATTATTTCTCTCACCAAAATAAAATGAAAGCAACATTGTAAGCACTCATTTAAAATTTTTAAGACTGTATTCTTGAGGCACTTATATAATGCATTTGGGACCCACTTTTCCTGTTATGTATGAGAAATAAGAATTTTGGAACAAGATAAACAAGTGAAAAGGAAGAATAACACTGAGAAAATGAAGGCCATGACAATTGCTGCTTGTAGGCTTTCTTCCTTTTCCTCTTCCCATTTGAGATGCTGCTCTGCTGCTGTATGTTCTGGGGTTGTAATTCTATGAGAATGTGATTGATTGTGGTAGGGCTCTGGTAGAATTCAATCCTGTGGAAGCAGTGATTTAACCTGGGGAGTATAGGCTTTGGTCACAGTTCATCATCTTTCTATAAATTGCAGTATGTAGCTGTGCTGCTCCTCACAGCACCTTAGAAAGGATTTGCCATCCAAAAAAAATTATCACTTCTCCATTTTGTTCCAAGAAAATTGTAATTTGCAGCCTCTGGGAGAAGCATTGCGTTTGTTACTTGACCTGACTAGTGGAGTTTTCCCCGTTGTGTTGGGTGGGTGGTTCATCAGAGCAGGAGGCAGGGACTGGCTCCCTCATGTTTTGCCTCTGGTCAGACAGGCAGGTAGTTGATTTCTCTGCACATGTGCTCAAAGATGTGAGGAGACAGTTCAATTCAGGCTGTGTGGTAGCTGTATAGCACAGGACAGCACACCTTCTTTTAAACCAAGGATTTTTCTTTTTACATGCCTGTAGAGCAGATATTTAAACAGTCAGTCATGATAGTGGCATTTTGAGATAAAATTATTGCAGGTCCATGCCCGTGAGCTGTTAGAGCTCCCCCTCTATCTCCCCCCATATCCCACTGATGTGTTCTTTGGTGCTGCACTGCATCTCAGGTGCATCATAACCCCACTCCTGCCACCAGAGTGATGTGTGGCTGTGGTGTGGAGTGTAGGAGCAGACACAGTCACCTGTCAGTGCTGAGCAGTCATCCCCTGCAGCTGTTCCCAATCTCTCCTGGGGAAAAGATAGTTGTACAGGTAGAAAAAAATCCCAAAGAATCGATGTGGCCTACAGAATTGCCAGCTGGCCTCTCCATGTCTAGGCTAAGGTCTAAGCATGCTGAAGTAATTTTCAATTTTTCATTGCAGAGAAGGGAAAAAAACCCCTGGAAAATCAATATAATTTCTGTTTTCCACAGGAGACAATGGACAGATTGTATGCTTTAAGGTCAAACAGATGTTTCATCTTGACGCATTTTTTTAATCCATAAAAACAGTGGGAAAGTATATAAAGAGGAAAAATGGTTCAAACAGATTAAGGGCGTCTTTTTGCTTTATTGCAAATATTTTAAAACATCATCAAGAAAGAAAAGCGATTTGCTTTGATTTAGCTAATAAAGTCCAGTCATTTTCAAAGCCATCTCCTTCATTCCTTGTTTTATACAGAATCAGAATGAATTTTCTAAGTCACAAGTAAAGGAAAAAAGAAAGAGAATTTAATTCTTGTTAGCAGTTTTCAGAAGGTGACAAATAAAATGGCTGGCCTTTTGATGATTAACATCAGGTCTACTTCAACAAAATGAAAAGCCATTTGCTAAAATATTTGGAATAGTTGTGAAAACAAAAATTCTGATGCTACTCTTTAAAAAAATCTCTATGAAGGGAGCTAGTGAAAGCAAGTGGCAACATTACATGATAATTGTGATGTATGGATAGTGGCATCAGAGCTGTCAGCAGAATGTATTCATGTTTCAGGTGCAGCAGTGTATGGGTTTGAAGTATGGGCATATGGAATTAATATTAGCCTGATTTCTGATAAATATCTGTGTCTGCACTGTGATGGTAGAAAGGGAGTCTTCCTCTCCCAAGCATTTAGACGAAAACTCATTGTGGAAAACATGGGCTCTTCTTTTGTGTTGGCACAAAGTCTGGTGTGAAAGAGCCACGTGCAAATCCAAAGTTTCTCTGTCTCTTGAGCCCAGGCCAGGCTGTGCACTCAGGCTGTGAGCTGGGAGCTGGGCTGGCTGGGCTGCTTTGCAGTGGATCTTCACTGGGACCTTGTGCAAGCGATGCCAGGGACTTGCCCTCTTGTAGGCTAGGGGGAGAGAGCACCTTTCTTCAGGGCTGGGGTAAAGGCAGCGCTGTTTAATATTCTCTGATCTGCAAGGTTTATGAAGACTTGGTTCAAAAAGCACTCTGGTGTGCCCTCTGCATTTTCAGCATCAGATAAGAAGCTTTATAACTCTGAATTATTTATAGGTTGGTAATACAGTAGATCTGACCTTTTTATGGGGTAGCATCGTGCAGAAGCAAATGAAGTATTTTTACACAAGGGTCATGCATGCAAGGCATAATCTTGTTGTTTCAATTGTGATGTCCCCTCACTTTGCTCTGTTCTAGCTGGTTTTGGGTTTTTTGGGGGTTTTTTTGGGGGGTTTTTTTTTGTTTGTTTGTTTGTTTTGTTTGTTTTTTTCAATGGCATTTCTTGTATCTTATGTGTTAATTGAGGAAAAATCATGAAAAAGCATCTGCTTGTTTAAGCACAGGAGGGGTTTTTTCAGCAGCGATTGGACAAATGCACTTATAAAATAAGTTACAAAGTTATACCCTTTCTGATCATCTCATAAGGATGAGCAATAAGGCCTGCATGTATTTCCCAATTTGCTGAGCCTGAGCAGTACCTTTTACCTGCTTAAATGCCAAAGCATTGAAATGAAGAAAATCGGCATTGTATTCTCGTGAGTCACCAGGACAGTAGTGGAATAAGACTTTATCTACTTCATAGGAAATCCAATGTGTATCTGTAAGAAGTGTTTTAGTATGGTCTTTTGGGTTCTGAACCCATATGCCCATAATAAATCCATATGCCTCTCTAAGTGCTGTATTTCCAGAGATACAAAGACCTGATTTCCAGAGATACAAAACTCCAACAAAAAAACCCCCAAAACCAAAAAAAAACCCAAACAAAACCCCTCCATGTCTGCACTTTTAAAAACTCCAAGGAAACCCATCCAATTTTGAACATCTGCATCTACGCTTTGGACCAGCAAACCTCAAAAGAGCTCCTTTCTATAATGAGAGACCCATAACAGCACTCGTGTGCACACACTTGCCTTCCTCACCAGCTTAGATAGGATTTTAAAGGCAGGACAGAATGGTAATGGGTTAGGTGAGTTCCTGATTACTTCTCACTTCCCAGAGTTACATCTCTCAAAAATGCAGGCTTGGGCTGCATACTTGCACTGAACTGCAGTGTATCAAATTTGTAGCAGGTTGGCACTGCAGGTCTGAGCCTCTACTGATGCTTTAAAGCACCCCCCAGATGGGGAAGATAAATTAAAGATTAATCCAATAGGTAGCAGAATTACTCATTTGTGCACTGCTATTCAGTAAGACTTTTTAACTTATCTTGAATGGTAAAATAGGGACATTTAAAGATTCAGACTGAGAAAAATGTGAATGTGAAAAGGCTATTCTTTCATTGGCTTTAAAATCCAGCACAGTAAGGAAGTGATGTGGGTGGAAGTGATGTGGGTCAGTGAATAAAGGCAGAATAATAACTGCATGGAGGCAACTTTTGAACGTCTCTGTAAGATGCTGTCAGATATTGAAATTTTTAACCTTTTAATTTGTCACAGAACCTTTTTTTTTTCCTTTACAAGCTATAAAGGTATGTAGCACTTCAACAGACATGCTGGTGACTTGTAGGGAGCTTAATCCTGTAAGTGCTGTGTCTCAGGTGTCCTAAGAACTCCAGCATGGCTCTAACTACAGCTGCTTGCAGCACCTGGCCTCCCAATTCCAGCTTGCTGTGGAAATTACCTCAAGTAAAGCTTTAAAGATATTTTGTAACATTTATATTCGTGATCCCAAAAATATTGTGAAACTTCTTTTAGAGAGTTTGGTAAGAGAAGTATGATGGTGCTAAGCTGTAAAGTGAGGTAAGGGTTAAATATCTTCCAAAATTACTTTTTTTTCATTGATAGATTTTTGTATAGTTTTATTCTTACTACTGAAAGCAGGGGTTTCAGTTATTGGGTAACTGCTTTCCTCTTTAGACGATTCCAGTCACTTCAGTGAAGCTATGCTGAACTTCCACCTCTGAAGGATGTGACTGGGGGCTTGGCCCCTCCTAAACTGGCCATTTCAAGGGCAGGAAAGGCCCATAGTGAAATTTAGCACACTTGTGGTCCCATCTGTTTCATGGCAACCTCCCAGACCTTGTACCACCTGTAGCAGAATTGTGTCCTTCACAGTTTTGTGTCCAGAATAGTTTTCTTAATGCAAGTGGTCATGCAGGAAGGCAGCCTGTAGCTTCTGTCACAGCACTGTCACCAGAGGAGACCCTGCTCTGCTGACAGCAGGTTTACAAGCCCCTTTTCAGCATCCTCATCTTTCCCACATAATAAAAGAAGTGAAGCCAGGGCAAAATTATCTCCTCTAAAATTTTCGTTGTGAAGGGTGATTGAACCAATGGAGAAATGGATGTCTGTTTTGGACAAAGTAATTAAAAATGGATGAGATAACTGATTTCAGTCTAGCAGGAAAACCAAAACAAAGCAATGACATCTTTAAGGGATTAAATAGACTTCTGAAAATGTAATTCTAAAGCACCAAACAATCAAGTTGCCATCTTGATATGGCAAAGATTAGGTACCTTGCTTCAGCCATTTGTCAGATATTTAATTTCACTCTGGCTTAAGAAGCCTTGCTTCTATTCCATACCCACCTTACAACTTTCTTTTAGGAGCATCACAATCATGTTGTGGTGCTTCACAGAGATGTTCCCACAATGTTTTTGTAAAAATAAGAGTTGGAGAATATGAGTAGGGGAGTTTATGAGATGGGGACAGATTTCTTAGTAGGGCCTGTAACAGTAGGACATGTGTTAATAGTTTTAAATTAAAAGAATATCTAGATTCAGACTAGATATAAGAAAGACATTTGTGACAATGAGGGTGGTTAGGCATTAGCACAAGTTTCCCAGAGAGATGGCAGATGCCCTACCCCTGAAAAAATTCAAGGTCAGATTGGATAGGTCTCCAAGCACCCTCATCTAGTTGAAGATTTCCCTGCTCATTGCAGGAGGGTCAGACTAGATGACCTTTAAAGGCTATTTCCAACCCAAACTATTCTACAATTGCGTGATTCTATAAACGCCACTGGTGGCTGAACAAGTCTATTTAGAACCAATGGTTCTATGTGGCCAGTGTGAAAAGTCTGGCTTTTTTGTACCATCTGAAATGAGCTGAGTACAGTTTTTCCACATAATGTGATTAAAAAAAAAAAAATCTGGGAGTTTTTTCTCAAAAAATTATCTGTCCAGGATACTCTTCCATTATCCTGTCATCAGCAGTAGAAGTAGCTCCTTACTGGAGCTCAGTGGTGCCTCACTGCCTGTTTTGAATGAGATCCCCATTATCTATCTCATTGAATGAAATCCCCATTAGATGTCTCATCTCCACAGTGCAGAGCTACAGCAGGTACCTGCTGGAAAGCTGATAATTCCTTCTTTTCAGGGTAGGGTGGCTTTACACAGTGTGGGCATGTCTGACTGTTCTTTGCTTGGTATCAATTGTATTAAAATAAAACACAAATGATGTTTTTTCAGTGTGGGAAAGCTTTATTGCTCTGATCACATGAACTCTTGCATAGAGTGTGAATATATTGTAGCATTTAAATATGATATACAGATTTCTATACACATATGCTGTATAAGAACAATGTAGTGTGAGTCATCTTACTATGACTGCAGGGCTTTTGCAAAACACCCATTAAGTCTGTCCAGTCAATCCACTGCATAGATTGAAAAAATTATAATGTTCTTCAAATTGCTTACATCTGAATGCTTCTATGTTTCAGAGTTTCTTCAAGCTCTTTTAAATCAAAAGAAAGATGATCCTGTCCTATTGCTGACTCATGCCTCTTGTGTTTCTGTTCCGTTGCACAGGGCTTTTAACATTCTTCAGTGCAAATGTACCAAACTGGTAAACCAGACATTTAGGAAGCCACATTTTCTTGAGTAATAGCTATGCTCTGTCTCAGTTTTCCTTAGACTTAAGGAAAATTTCTACTGGCCTAGCATGCAAAGGCTTTTGGAAAACGTTTTTTAAAATTATTTTATTTTCAAGGGCTGGCTCTCATTATGAAAAAATAAATGGTCGATGCACTTACAGTTTTATTTCTTTTGGATGTTTTTAAGATTTCTTGAAAATAGAATTTTTATTCTCAGGAAATCCCTTGCTTCCAACTGTCATTTCTTCCTCATTTCTGGCTCTTCCTACAGAGCTGCCTAGAAAAAAGACAAAACACCTATCTTACAAGAAGATCACAGTATAGTTCAATGGTTTCTCCCTAAATTCTTACAAATGTATACATATATATATATATTTAAAATTTATTTATAGGATTGTGGGTTGGGATATCTGTGTGAGTGTTGCATTACAGTATGCTTTAATCATTTCCCCAATCCTACTTAGTTTCTGGTATTCCTGAGAGGTCCACTTGCATTGAATCTAGCTGATGACATTTCCATCCTTTTCCATTTCCATCTGACTGCTTGAAAATGTGCAACTTTCCATGCTTTCAACAAAGCCATTCTTCAGCCTCAACAAAATCCATACAGCTGTTCACAGACTGTCTCAAACCCTTTTTGTTTTTTTGCATAGAAGTCATAACCTGCTTTGATCCATATTGATTTCAGTTAAAGGATGAACTGCTTGTAGTGATATTACAGAAACAGTCTGGCTTAATTATAAAGCATGAGTACGTACGAGGAGCAGAAGTGCAATCCTTCTTCTGTGGGTAAATGGGTAGTAAAATGTCACAGGGCACTGCAAAGGGGAATTCATTAATCTTTGGAAAGGATAAAGCTACTGCAACACCCAAAGTCCGTGAGGAAATGGCCCTCTCGGCTGTGCAGGGTTTGGATACTGCTGGCTGATAGATCATGCAAAGCCCTGTGAAAAATAGCACCTGGTGAACTCAGCACTGCTCAGCAGCACTGGGCTAGAGGGCAGGGCTTTCATAAGAAACGTCAGGCAGACAGGAGGGTTGTCAAAGGCAACTAGATCCTGAGGTTTCTTGATGCTGCAGGTCTGCCTGCGCCTCGCCCCAGTGCAGTTTGTGAGCCTGCCTCCGTGTGTGTGAGGGAGGGATGCCTGGGGGGTGTTCAGAGGCTGAGAAACTGCTTAAGGTCAGTGATGAGCACTCTGTGTAGCCACTCAGCAATAAGGAGGTTGGGGATGTTCAGCTTCATTGAGAATTTATCTGTTCAAGCTTTTAAATCAAACTGGTTTTGATTTTGAAATTGCTGGGATGCCCCAGCACACAGAAACTGAAGAATCATCTTCTAGTGATTGAAAGATAGTGCTTGCTGCTCTGGGACCTCCAACACAGGAAGGACTTGGACCTGTTAGAATGAGTCCAGAGAGGCCACAAAGATAATCTGAGTGCTGAAACACCTCTCCTGTGCAGATGGGCTGAGAGATGAGCTTGTTCAGCCTGGAGAAGGCTCTGGAGAAACCTTGGAGTATCTTCCAGTAGCTGGAAAGGGACTTTTAAAAAGGGCAGGTAGCTACAGGACGAGGCAATATCTTCAAACTGAAAGATGGTAGGTTTAGATTAGACATTAGGAAGAAATTTTTCACTGTGAGGGTGGTGAGGCACTGGAAGAAGTTGACCAGAGAAGTGGTAGGTGCCCCATCAAAGGTTGGGTGGGACTCCGAGTAACCTGGTGTTCTTGCCCACAGCAAGGGCTTTGGAACTAAATGACCTTTAAAGGCCCCTTCCAAACCAAACCATTCTATGATCTCTGAAATGACATACTTTAGAGATGCAATATTTTCTACTTGAGAAACTTAACCTGCAATATGAGCTTATTTACAGTAATGGAAATTCATGGGACCTGCACACCATAGTGGGTTTGAAATCCATTTACATTTACCTGAAGTGAATTATTTTATCTGTAGATAGGTCTAGTAGCACATTTTCAAATAAATGCCCTTGGATAAACTAACTTTTCTATTATGATGGTAGCAGTTTGATGCTTTACCACCATATCTTTCTCTTTGCCTGGAAGCAGCCGATCACATTGAACTAAAAGTAGGGACCTCTTATTCCTGTTGTGTTACACACATCAAAGTAATTTATTTACTGCACTGGTAATTCAATGCACTATCTGTAACTGTTCTGCAAGTATATATGACTCCTTCGAACATTTTTTCTTACAAAGAACATCCTGTATTGCTGGGAAAACAAGGATTGCTTTTCTTTCTACTGCAGGCATCTAGTTTAAGGGCTAGGCTGATTATTCACTCTTTTTACTCTTCAGTCAGGCAGCAAAAGCAGCGTTTTCCTTGCCTCAGAAACTGTTACAATGTTGAATCTACTTAAGATTTCCAGGCAGAAGATGTTTGAGAGACTAAGGCTTATTTCACAGCCTAGTAGTAAAAAAACCCCACACCAAAACATCAACAAAACAAAACAAAACAAAAGACAAAACAACAAACCTGCAAGAAGGGCGAAATTCAGTGCTGTTCCTTATAAATTTTAGATCAAATCCTAAAATATCTATTTTACTGTGATTTTTGCTGATTCTTATGTGTATAGGAAGCTTTTTTGACAGTGCTTAGTTTTCCACTTGGAATGAAGGGCTTCAACAACACTTTCTGTCTTCTTCCTCCCTGTCATTACATCAGTGGGAACTTTTGCATGCTCTTATCTTGGAGTATTCTGTGAGGAGGACAGTGACTGCTGGAGCTCCTGGAGCCTACCCAAACATCTTTAGTGACCTAGACACAATAGCTGGACTTAAATCTAGATCTAATCTTAAAAAGGGTCTTTTTAGATAGGGAGAGAACACCTAAAAATATAAGAGATACGCTGTAATTGTCCTGTGGAGGGGTTTAAGTATGGTGACTCATCTCAGTATGAAAACTCCTGTAAAAATTGGACACTTACTGTAGCTTAATTATTTCTTGGGTTTTTGGGTTTTTTCCTTCTGACAGTTATTTTTGTGTTTATTCTCTGACCGTTTCCTTTATATGACAGAGTGCAGGAGACATTATGACTACCAGGTACTTACAGAACTGATAGAAAGAGGCCAGGAAATGAAATGGCATGGATGGTTCCTCAGCTGAGGCCAGGCTTGGATTTTCTGAACCTTTTGTTGGTGACACGTATTTCCTGGGTGTTGTGAAGCAGAATTTATCTGTTAAACACTTTGAACTTTCTCTATTCTATGTGCTTGGTTTTGTAATACTAATACAAACTGGAGATGTTTTCAATAAAATCACGATGCTTTAAAGCTATGTCCACCAATGTCTTAGAAGGAACAGTGACATCTGCTTGTTGCCTAAAACTGCCAGTGCCGAGGGGGTGCCATCAGCTATAGTTAGACACAAAATTTAGGGCTCAATCTGGTCGTGAAGTGTGGGAAGAGGGAAGACAGGCAGCAGAGTGCAGACCCTATATCAGCTTTGGGAAAGTAGAGAAAGGAGAACTGTCACCCTCACCTGTTCAGGTATTTAGGTCCCTTTTTGTAACCATCAGAGTTTAAATGACCTCATTGGAGCAATGGCCTCATCAGAGGTGATGAATTTTCCTGTTGCATCCTGCACTGCCCGGGAGTGCTTGACCTTCCCAGTAGTGAGCACTGCTCTGTCCTGACTCCTGACCCTCGTGCCTTTGGTCAGGGCAAACTAACAAAAACCAAAAATAGATGAGATGCTGCCATCAGCCACAGGGAGTCTGAAGTATCCCATTCCTTGTTCCCTTACATGCAAAACACATCTCAATGCAGTGTATGATGCATTTGCAAATTCGTTGCCTGATTTGTTCCTACAGTCAAGTGAGAACATAGGCCAGTCAGTATTCCACTTGGGCATTCAGTCTGTGAATTGTGGCTGTGTTAGGAGGCATTTTGGTTAGCCAGAAGCCTGCTGAGTTTGCCTCCTGTGTGTGTGGCTATCTACAAGCCCAGTGAGGCGTAGCTGGATGGCCCTGTCAGTGCCTCAGTCTGTAGACTCTATGCAGCACTTAGGTCCTGCAGGACCTCTGCAGTGCCTGGTATCATAAAAAGCTTCTGATCACTTAGTCCAAGCCTACAAGAGGAAGAACAACCTTTGTGTAGGGTATTAATGTGAGACTTGGGAGATACTAATCTACCTCTCTGATCTGCAAAAAGATGTCTCTGGCAGCCTTTAAGAAATAATTTATTTTCTTCTGTCTTTTGTTCCCTTTCCACAAAATAGATACGGCATCATCATGCCAGACTACAGCTTGGAGAATTAATGGTCTGTGTGTAGAGAAAGGATAATGTGGTCTGTTTGGAGTTTGATTTCATCTCTTTGGCAGGTGTCACCACTGCCATCAAAATGTTTTCATGCAGTTCAGGAGGCTTCTTTGTGTCTATTGACATGCCCTTGCCATCACATTGGGCAGCCTCGCCACCATACTCCCACTTCATTGGGGTTGAGTGGGGGTTCACATGTGGGGTGTGGTGATTGGTCAGTCAATTGCTGCATGAGCCTGGCAGCAGAGCTCCTGCACTGCTTCCTCACCCTGCCTCCTGTTCTGGGTTGTGAGCCCAGCCCAGTCCTGGATGCAGCACTAACGGGGTAGTCCTCAGCTTCTAAAACTGTGAAAAACAGAACCAACTGCAAAGCCAACAGCAACACAAAATTTTGGTCTCAGCACTGCTTTGCTGTCGGTAGTTGCTGGCTTGTTGTAGGTTTGTCCTTGAACAGGTTTGAATGTGAAGAAGCCTCTCTGAGAACAAGAACAGAATGTTGTACTGAAGCGTGTAAATGCCTTGGAAAATCTCGGGCAATTGAGAGTGACTCACGGCTTTAGCACCAGTGCTAGAGATCATTTGGCAAGATGCAGCTCCAATAACCGATGCAGGCACAAGGACCAAGTGTTTTCAGAGCTGGATGTGGTGCAGAGATGAGCCTAGATTCTCCCTGCCCCCAAGGTACAGGCTAGAAGTACTCTCCTCTTTATCTAAATCATCTCGTCTGCCTGATGGCTGCTTCTTTGAAGCTCTGATACGGTGCATGTATCCAGCAAATGATGTATTTAAGAAGATAATCAAATGCAATAAGATATGCTAAACTTCTATTAAGACAGAAAAATTTCTGCCTTCCCTCTGGGGAATCCACTTCTCTTGAGTTGGGCAAAGATGAGGTTTGTGTGCTGATTAGTTACAATATGTCCTGTGAGGTAATTTGACTCAGCTAACAGGGAGTGATGGCAGCATCCTGTGCTTCTGAGTCCTTCTGGGTCTGCACATTAGAGCAGCAGCAGGCAGCCAGCTGTTCACAGGCAGCTCTGCACCCTTTAGCAGCAAACCTGGGCATCTCACAGGGGAGAAGTTCTCATAACAAAGTTTAAAGGATCTTCTTTTAATCACCCCTGCACCTGAGCAAGATTGGAACGTTGTCCGCAGATGCTATAAATGTATTTAAAAAAAAAAAGGCAAAGCAAGAAAAACCAGAAGATGCTGTTGAGACTCTTATTTTTAGCAAAATGAGTTCCAGACAGTGTGCTGGGGGCAGCTAGGTTGCAGAACAGGTGATGATATGTAGTCATATTTAAGGTAAATACTAAAAAATTGCATGACTTACTGAAGCAACAGCTTTTCAATTTATAGTATTCTGAGGATAGTGATTTTGAAGAGCAGCAGTCTGAATTTTAGCTGGTTTAATGCAAACTAAATGTTCTAGATATAATCCTCTTTATTAATAAACCACATTTCCTAAGAAGTCATGTATGAAACAGCAAATGCTATGTAAAAGGAATATTAAAGACAAAATCTGTTTCAAATGCCAGATCTGGCAAACTCTCCTGTTAGAAAAATATCTAATAGCAGCTGGATTGGGCTTTTTCTAACTGAGTAAGACAGATTATTTGAGGAGGGGGAAAGTGAATTTGCAACTAAAATTGAAAATATTCCTGAGCACCACTTGTTCAAACGGTGTTTTCATTTAGTCCAATATCACGACTGAACCACACTTTATAGCTTGGGGCAGCTGGGGAAGTTCTTGCATCTGTGTGCAGGGGAATGCCTGTTAGCAGCTGAGCTCATGTGCTGCCAAGGTCTGCACATCAGCCTGCAGACCTCCCACCACCCTGCTCATCACGCCCATGCAGACAGCTCCTGCTCCTCCCAGGGCCTGTGTTCAACAGCATAGGACATTTCTGACAAATCTTCCCAAGGGCCTTCTAGGATTTGAGAGGTTAAATGTATTTATCTAATTATTTTATTTTTCAAACCTCATTTTTTTCCCCCGAACTCTTCTAAAAAGTTTCAGGCCTGGCATTGTGTTAGAGATAAATGGGCTGCAGCTGAAATTGGTGATCTCCAGCACTCCCTCCTGTCAGTGCATGAGAGAGGGGCCTTGTGCTCTCAACTTTGTGTGCTGGAAAAAGATTTTTGTGCCCTGCCTGTTCTGCTTCTGAGCTTTGGGGGGAGAGAGAGAGAGAAGAGGGCTGTTGGCAAGTATCTTAATTCTTGACCTCCTTTGGTGCAAGACCTGGCTTTAAGAGGGCATAGGCAGGCAGTGTATTTACTGTTCTCAGACACTTTTTGGAGGCAGTGAGAGGCCTTGAGTATGTTGCCTCCCCCTCTCCATGTTGCCCTGCAGCAGGCACACCACCACTTACCCTACATGTTGATGTGTCACCCCCTGCTTGTGAGGCTGGTGGTCATGAGGGCTCTGCTCTGAGGATGGGGACAGGCACCCAGGTGGGGAGCACAGTGGGGCAGCTCTCTACCCACCACTGGGCTGGAGGACAGCTTTTCCACATAATGAAAGCGTGCAGCATGTCAAGAGATGCTCCAGTACTGGCATCCTGCCAGGAAGACTCTTGTCCTGAGAGCTGGCATTAGATCCAAGTTATAAGGGAGCAGGTTTTGGAGTTTAGGGTGATTAAATGATCTCTGCCAGCATTGCCATGCTCTCCTTGACAGCATTTTCTAGAGCCTTCTGTCACTGAAGAACAAAGCTGGATCCAGTATTTGCCTGGTGGTTCCATCCACTTCAGCCAAACAGGCGTTTTGGGCTGGATGCCCCAATAGCACAATGAGAATAATGGAAATTACAGCTGATTTACTATGCAATGATGCTTCTGAGCCAAATGGTTTCCATCTGAATATGAAGCAAACTTGCCAGTGTGCCGGTGTAATGAGTGCACAATCTCTTTGCCCCTTCTGTGCCTTTGCAGTCAAGTATTTGCTAGAAAGTGCAGCATTAGATAAAAATCACAAAGGGAAGGCTGGGAGTCAAAGCTTTAAAGTTTCTTTAGATTTTAATTGGTATATAATAGTAGCTCCAAGTGTTGGGAAATGGATAAACTAAAAACATGCACACCTGCATTGTGCAGAGTAGCCCAGGTGTGTGCATGTGCCATAGGCTTGCTTCAGCAGGGTCAACGTGGAGCGCCCATGCCAGGAGTTGTAGGAATTATGCTGTTTCATCTCGAGATAAAATGCTTTGTCCTGTGGACTTTTGAAAAACCTGCTGGAAGTCTGAAAGCACTGTAGCTTCTTTTTATGAATCTGGTGCCAAAATCTCTGCAGCAAGACCCCTGTGTGATCAGTAGCACAGAGCCAGATAAAGCCTGATATAAATCTATGCTGTGGGCAGACTGGTGATAAAGATGCATGTTGGGAGAGTTCAGGGGCATTTGAGAGGACAGCAGGGGTGGAGGATGAGGTGTATCTTTGACAAGCCTCTGAGTCCTCTAAAATCTGTTAGTCCTTCCCAGCCCCTGGATAGCCCGTGATTAGAAAGGCAAAACCCTGGCTCGGGTCTGCCTGCTCTTGAGTTGTGATTGCAGCAGGGAAGTGGGTGCACAGAAGTTAGGTGGAAAATTCAAACTGGTGGATGTGTCCCCATGAGAAATGGGGTTGTTATGCAGTAAGGGAGATGGTCTTAAAAGCAGCTCATTTGATTAGGACGTCATTATGTGAAAAATTAAGAGCGCTTTTCATTTCTGTGGGATGATGAAGTTGTTGCCAAAATCCAGCTTTCAGTTGCTGGTGCTGGTTATGTAATGATGGCTGCTTAGTGTTTCTGAGGATTGTAACCTCTTAGTTGAAAATAATGTCAGGAAGAGATTCTTCAGCATGGTTTGCTGTTTGTGCAAACACTTTTATTTTCTCTGAGCTCTCTGTTAGATTGTCCAGCTGTGTCTTTGTCAGGTGTGCACACATAACAGATTGATCTAAGCATTGTTTACTCAGATTCAAGGGAATGCACTGGCCAGATCTGCTGTTGTCTTTTCTTGAGTTTAGATCCATGACAAACATTATTTTGGATAACACTGGGTTTTTTGGATCTCAAAATAGCATTTTCCATTAAATGACTGTTTCCACTGTACTGAAATACTCTCTTTGTGGAGTCTGGTATTATTTCTACATGTACTTAACTGCTGAAGTGTCTGCTGCATTCTTCAGTTGCCAAGGAAATAGTTTCCTTTCCTTGATAAATATTTTTAATGTCTCAGCCTATGCCTGTGGTATAGGATCATCCATCTTTTCACCAGGACAAATTTAAGTGAATTTTGGGACTAATAATTCTTGCAGATGAGATGTCTTACAAAGGCATAAGAAAATGCAGAAAAGAGAGAAGAGCTCTTATGGAGACAAGAAGAGAGGGATTTTTGCCTTTGTTTGCTTAATTCTGAGCAATTCAACAAATCTGTACACTGTAGTCAAGTACAATCATTGTCAAAAGGGAAAAACTTTACAGCACCATTGAAATGTCTACTCTTAGGTAATGCTTGAATTGGGAACTGTTCCCAGCTGGATCCCAAGTGCTGGAGGCCTTGTTTGTGTCCCCCATGCTGTATGAGGGACATGGAAGACCTTTACTTCCCCTCCTCAAGCACAGCTTTCCAGTGTGATGGTGACACAAGCAGAATGTTGCAGCACCTGCCGCGGGTCAGTGGCAGCATGAAACCCACCTGACTTCCAGCAGCTTCTGCAACCTCTCCATGGCTGCAGGTCTTCCCGTTTTCAGGAAAGTGAGAGTATAGTGTGCTGCTCACAGACTTTATTTCTGGTCAGGATACTGGTGTTTTACATTCCTACACTTGGGATGAGGATCAGTTCATGTGAAAGATGAGACTAGAAAATGAGTAGCAAAACATAATATGACAAGCTCCATGGAAGATGCCTCTCTTCTTTTAAAAATAAGAAGATTATGCTATGTAAATATAAACCATAAATGCACATGGGGAACTAAAGAGCCTGTGATGCAGTGTGAGGAGGGGTTAAACTGAGATTACAGAGCTTCACTGTACTCCTAATCTGAGATATGGCATTGGTGGTGGCTTTTCCTGGATACTAGTACAACTCTGAAACTAAAATAAATCACATTTCAGTGATGCTTAGAGGTTAAGGCTTCATGTCCCAGTACTACCAGTGGAAGAGAAAGAGAAGCAGTTTGCTCAAGGGTGAGCTCTATGTCACATCTCTCTCTTATCTCAGAACAGGGGATCAAGGAGAAAACTGATTTTACAATGCTCCTTAGGGGGAAAGCAAGGAGATGTTGCCTGAAGTATTTAAGTTTAGCCCAATGTGACTTTAGGACATGGAAGAGGTAGAGACGGCAAAGCACGATAGTTAAACAATCAATATTTTATTGATCACTTAAAAGCACATAACCATGTCAGTGTACACTCTGTGCTCTGCCTCACTTAAGCTACTGAAGCTGAACTCTTCAAACCTGCCAGCCTCTCAAATGAAAATTAAATGTTTTGCATTGTCTCAGTGAAGTGGAAAAATAGGAGGAGAAGAGAAAATGTAAATGAAAAGCTGTCTGTAAGATTAAAGAAACATTTTAGTTTGGGGAAATGAAGGGTTAGAGTTGCAGAGCAGAAAGAGGACACTTCCATAAAATTGGGATACTTTTCAGGTTCAGAAAGTTAGTTTTTCTCACTGATTTGAGAAGATGAAGAGAATGGTAAAACTGCTGTTCAGGAGGGGTTCTGGGATTAGGTGTCATTGTCTCCCCAGCTGAGATTTTTCTGCTTTGGGTCAGTGGGGAGGGAGTTTGCTGAAGCAGGAGCAAGAATGTGGGGATCCCACCTCCTGGTGAGGACCTGTGTCTCCACGCTGGAGCACCAGTCCTATCACCTGCCTGAGGGAAGCTGGGGGACCTCAGTTCTAATTCTTGCTTTTAAAAGCAGAAATTCCTTCAGCCTGACTTGTTGGAAGCATTGGCTCTGAATGCCCCTGTAGCGTGGAAGGCAGGATGTCCTGTTGTGTGTGTCTCCAAAATGGAACACAGGGGAAACTTGGAACAGCTTTCCCTGAGGTGACCTCGGCCATCCTGGCCTGTGTCTCGCTTGCAGTGGGTGGGCAGCTCATCACAGTCACCTCATCTCAGGGCAAAGCTCTGGCAAGGGAGGGAAGGGAGGGAGAGCTTCCCTTATGGCATCTCTCTGCACATCGGAGTTTGAGCTGAGGTTTTGTCCCCATATTGTGGTGACAAGAGCTGTGCTCCCTAAAGGGGCATTCAAATCCTTTTGGCAGAGGGGAAAAGGGAATTTGCTTTCTGCTATGAGTACTGTCAAGTATTCATGGAAAAAAAAGTGTACAAATCCATGATCATGGTGTCCAAGAGTCAGATGCAAGCACACACTTTTTCTAAACAAAATATTTTAACAAAACTGATTGCAAATGCAGCCTGAATTATGATTGAAAAGGCATTTGGGGATGAATGAACCACTGTGTATCTGCCTATATCTGTATAAGAGGGAGAGGTGTGATACAAACAAAGGCTGGGTCAAAGCCAGCTTTTAGACTCACATTTGATGGTCTCAGGAAGTCTGGAGTTCGTGGCTCCTACTGCTCCTGGTGAAAGGTGTGTAGAGGTTTTCAATATTCTAATCCAATTTTGTCATTCTTTGAATGCAGATGATAGTAAATATCTTAAAAATTAGGGTTTCAGTCTGCTTGTATAGAAACAATACTCTCCTGCTGAATTTAATCCTGTTTTCCTCTTCAGGAGAAATTTATGAATGTTTAAGTTTAGTGTGTCTGAAATCACTTGACAAATTATATTGAGGATCTCTTGTCTGAAACTTGTAAGGGCTAACTCTCACCAATTGTATCAGAAAGGGACATCTTGCACAAGTAACAGTTCAAGCTGCTGATAAATACTTGAGTGGCTGACATGAAGCACTGCAATATATGCTGGACCTGTGATGTCTTCCCATGAAACAGGCCATTTTACCTCACTGAATAATGGATTTTGCTCTGTGTGTGTATAAACTGAAAGCCCAATAGAACCATAAGCATTGTTGCAACATAAGTAATAAAAATAATGGCATCAGTCACATTGGAGAGAATGAGAAATTTCTGTAAAACTCTTGGAGATGTGTGAATGAAATACACTGATAAGATAGAAATCACCTACCTCTTCCAGTATTGGATCCTACATTCAGCATGGGACTTAAGGGTCTACTTTCACAGAGCTAAAATACCTGAAACAAAATCAAGCAATTCAGCTCTAAAGAATTCTCTGTGAGGTTACTTGGAGGGATCAGTCAGTCCTTGGCTATTTTAATCAGCTCACCTGTGGATTTGGCAGATGGGAGACAGCTATCAGTTTTGACAAGCAAGGAGGGAGATGGGGCCGTCGCTTACCATCACCAGCTGGACTGTGGGAAACTGGCAGAGATTGTTTCTAGGAAGGGCGAGTCTAGGGGAGCTCTTGTAATGAGAAGGTCTGAAACACCTCACTACAGTCAATTCTTGTCTTCCCTGCAAGGTTTTAAGCTCCTGGCGGTTAGTTAGGGCTGAAAGGGTTTGACAGATGCTTTGGGAAATGGGAAGCAATGCACTTTTTCTGTTGCTGATTCTCATTCAGTTTTAAGGAGTTTGTTTCCTTCTCACATATTTTTATCCAGGCTCTTGAACAGGTGAAGGACAGACCAGTTGGGTGGTACTGGGTGCTTGACTGTGCATGACTGTGCAGCCACCTGGGTCACCTACTTGGGTACAAGATTTATTCTCTTTCTGTGCAGGGCTGCAGGTTAGTTTGCTTTTCCTCAATATTATAGCTGAACCTTAGGCCTGCTAACTCAGAGAGAGACACATAAGGGGGAGTTCATGTTATCTTAGGGAATTTATGCAGGCAACTTTCATCTGAGTGTAATTCTCAATTTATCATTTCAAGAGCAGCACAACCCCTGTGTGTTGGGAATACAGAGCATTGTATTTGTGTGGATTGGTTTGTGAGTGGGCATTCAAAGGTAACTGAATGATTTGTAAGCTCTTGGTAAACTCTGATTAATTTGAATACACTTGAAAATACATTTGAATCCTCTCGTGGAAAGTAAAATACCTGTCAATCACTGTAAGCCTAATGACAGAAAAGCAGATAAGTGAAAGCAGAAGGAAAAACAAGTGAATGAAGATGCTAGCTAAGAGGAAATTATCTTAATGGCATGCTAGTATCCAAAATGTAATCACAGAAAGCAAACTGTACAATTTAACTATTCCCGCAACACATCATTACTTTTCTCAGCTCTACAACCTCTGCATCCATTTCAGATGTCAAGTGAAATTGTGTCTGAGTTAGAGGTGGGGGAAAAAAAATCCTAAATCCTCGACTCTCACAAATTGCCTGGTTTCTTCCAGGAAACACTTAGTAAATGGCAGCAAGCCACAGGGAGCTTGGAGAAACAGTCTCTGTGTCCTGAGAAGGCACGTTGTACAGATTATATGACGTTTTGTAGAGTTGTAATTTAGGTGACAGAGAGGTAAGTTCCTGCTGTGCCTTGGGCTCGCCTTAAAGCAGTTTTCAAGGCAGTGTTGTCTGCCCAAGAATGCAGGTAGTATGTTGATCTGGAATAAAAGATGACACTACATGAATTGTTAGTGTGTCTGAAGTCTGCCCACTGCTAGAAAAGAACCCCATGTGCTAAAAAAAGAAAATTAAAAAAACCCTAAAACAATGCAACCCCCCCCCCCAAACAAACATGAAAATAGTATTTTATAGGAGTTGCTGCTGGAAACTGCTGGCACTTGGCTGTCAAAACCCATAAACATTCCTTTTATTCCTCATTTACTAGAAACAAGAAGGTCCTACAGAGCTTTTCACATTTTGATGGACATAGTAGTTCTCAGGGCGTATAACATTCCACCACTCAGATCTGGCATAATTTCCCTAAAGCTCTTGTTTGCACCTTAGGTATTTGCTTGTGACAGCTACTTTTCATCTCAGAATATTGAAGTTCTAGTAGATCTTTCGCAACATAAGTATTTCAGTGGTTTCTTTTTTCCCTGTTGCTCTTGCATCCGTTCTGTGTTTGTGAAGGAGGTTGCTGAATGAGATATAATGTGCTGTAATTGTGTCTATCCAAACCAGCATAGTTTTCAGTTTTTAGTTGTGCAGTTGTCTAAGTTTACTGTTGATAGTGTTTTAGAGTCTGTTTTGGGGAAGAAACATCTCTTAATGACTCAAAACCTTGCTAGGGAATCTGTTGCAGACCAGGCAGAGTTTTTTATTATTTCCACTAATTGCTTTAGACATAATTCTGTCTTACTTTCAGTAGTACTTTTTGTAAACACTTTTCCCTTTTCACTCAACACTAGCACAGCCTGTAAACATGAATTAGAATGAGGTGTTTGACATAGTGGAGTAGAGTCCTGAGTTTTGCAGAACTTCTAAATAAGTAATAGTGACACGATTAAACACTATTTCTAGAATTTGTAATCAGGCTACAAAGCAGGCTGTGACAGAGAAGAGCTTCAGCACTGTTGAAGCCAATAGTGCTCATGACAGTAACATTTAGCCCAGATGTTATTCTGCAGAGACTGAAACCCGTGTTTCCTCTGTTCATCTGGGTAGCCTGGATGCTCATGAGATGATGAAGCTGTGTCTCTACCAAGCACTTGTCTATTAATGAAGTGCACAGAAGTCTGGTTTTTGGAAAGTAAGTGGGTACTGCTCTGTCTGAAGGGCAGGGTGATGCCACCCCACAGCACAAAGGGCTGTGCCCATCCACATGTTGGCTCTTGGGCTTTGTGTCTCGCTGAGGTTTGCTGACACCAGCACTCCTGGTACCAGCACTCCTTTACAGCCCCACTGCCAGGACCTTCCGAATCTTAGTTTGCTTTGAATTTCTCAGATAATTAATCAAAACTAGAAATATTTGAGAGTGCCCAGAAGGGATGTGGCCTTAACTGGAGAGAAACTCATTCCTTTTCAGAAGCAGAAACGAAATTCTACTGTTATAAACAGTAAAACTAGAGACAACTTAATGACATCTACAACATTATTGCACATTCTCTTGATCCTATATTAAATCAGAAGGCCAGACCAGTGATTCCCTCCTTTCTGACAAGCCATCCCATATAATTGCAAAAGACACAGGCTCCTTTTGCCCTGGCATCTGCTAATACACTGCTGTAGGGATTCCTCATCATTACACTCTACGTTGATCACATGCAGCTTTGGTTTCTTCAACATCAATGTCAAAAGCATGTTTATTGTTGAGCCTTCTGTCTTTTTCCATTTTTCCTCCCCTTTTGCTTCTAAAAAAAATTAAATAAAAAAGGAAGAAAGATTGGATCCAATTTTTATCGGACTAACATCAGCCTGAAGATATTTTCATCAGTTCTTGGCAGATCCTAGATGGACTGTGTAATAATGAATGCCTTTTCATGATTGTTTTCCTCATGCTTAAGTTAATTTTCTGTGAGCACTGTATGAAGTAATTTTAAGCTTTTAATTGTTTATGATATTTGGCACTTCCAGGCTCTGGGAATGTTTCTGTATCTGTGAAAGAGAATTATTAAGCACCAGAGAAAAGTGCCATGCTACTTGCTGTTATGCTGAGGACGACCTGCCAAATCTTGCAGTATTTGTGCATGCTATAGAGATGGAAAGAAGGGAAGCTTGTGGAGCTAATAATAGCAGCAGCTTTATAGCTAGAAATTGTAAATCCATGATGACAGTCGGATTCAAAACATGATGATACCCATACTTCTAGCTCTTCCTGTGGGTCTTGGATCACTCCTTACAAATCAGAGTTGAAAAAAAAATTTGGATGTTTTTGCACAAGATGGAAAGATTCTTTCATTGCAGGTGCAGGCAGGTCTCTTTCAGCATTTGTCAGGGTAAGGTTTTCAATTCATTCACAATATGTTTAAATGTAGCTTGATCTGATCTCTAAGTCTGTCTCATGCAGTGTTGGCATGCAAGTCCAAAATCTGGTTGCTAATACATCATTGCTGCCTTGCCCTTCTGTTGATCACCTTTCTGGCAGTGAGAGGAGAGGCAGAGAACATGACTTGCCACGACTTGGCAGGCAGCACTGTTCCAGTGGGGTTTGTGAACAAACAGTGGGCTGCTCATGACAAGAACAACTACGGACAGTGGAGAACATAGTAGAGCACCTCTCCCATGTGGAAAGGCTGAGGGAATTGGGATTGTTCAGCCTGGAGAAGAGAAGATTTGGGGTAAAATAATTCGGGGTAGCCTTCCAGTACCTCAAGGGAGCCTACAAGAATGATGGAGACAGACCTTTTACAAGAGCCTGTAGTGACAGGAAAAGGGGAACAGATTCAAATGGAAAGAGAATCAGTTTAGATTAGATAATAGGAAAAAATTCTTGACTGTGAGGGTTGCCAGAGAAGTTGTGGATGCCTCATCCCTGGAAGCATTCAAGGCCAGGCTGGATGGAGTTCTGAGCAACCTGGTCTAGTGGAAAGTGTCCCTGCCCATGGCAGAGGGGTTGGAACTAGATGATCTTTAAGGTCCCTTCCAACCCAAACCATTCTATGATTTTATGGTTCTATTATTCTATGAAACTTAGTCTTGAATCAAAAATTGAAGCAATGTTTCATCAAGATATCATGATGGATTCTTTATTGCCATCAAACTGGGTGTTTTTCTAAAAGATGCAATCTAGTGGTAACAGGATTCCACCCAGGGAATGCCCCTTCAGAGCAATCCTATGGCCTGCCTTATGCCTGGGGGTCACATTGCCATCTGTTCTCCTGGCCTTACCATAAAGAAATCATGAAAGTCATATTCACAAATAAATGTCCATGCTCTGTTGTTTAAATGATGCTTGGGTTTCAGTGCTGAGCACAGTAAAATCCTTGTAACAGTTGCTGGGCACTCCACATTTGACAACCAAGTATTCAGTTATGTCTGCCTCATTTTTTTAATACTTTGACCCTTATCTGTAAAAATATTGATCCTAGAAATACCACTTGAAAATTCTGTGTTGATTCAAAACAGGCAGAGTTTTTACCCAAAGTCACTTAAGACTTCATCTTCACAACTAAGTAATACTGAGGAAAGGGAGAAGTGCTTGGTGTAATCTCATCTTTATTTCTTGGACTGGACTCATGCAGAGGCAGGAATATGGTCACAGAGAGTCTTCTGTCATAAGTCTGTGGGGATACAGGGGAGCAGGAGTGCACCAGGACATGTCAGCGCATTTCTCCACTTGTCTCTGAGTGGAGAAAAAATTCCAAAAAATAAAATTGTTATCCAAAAATAAAAATGTATTCCAAAAAATAAAATTGTTATCGAGTCATTATCACTGCATGCCTTGGTGAAATGGTTATATGATTGCAAAAATCTGTGCCTAACAGTGATTTTTCAAGGTTTTGGCAAATCTAGGCTGATACCTCCACAATACTCCAACTTCTGACAGCTTAGGCAGCTTCCCTCTGGAGGTACAAGATTCAGCACCTTTTTAATAAAAGCAGAATTATGAAATTATATTTAAGATTGGAGGTGTGAAATATGCAGCTTTAGGCCTACTGCTTAAATTTCATGTTATTTCATCTCAGTTCAGGTTGTTTGTCCCATCTTTTGGCTTTGACATACTGTTAAAATGCTCCCACTAGTTTTTTTCTGTGGGACCTGTGTTGCTTAGGTGTTGAAGAGTGCAGTGTTATGGAGAATTGCATAACTGGTGAAGTCCCCTGGGTTTGAGCAGTGAAGGGTACACGGGCTAGGAGATTTTGAGGGTATAAAGCTCTGTCCATTCCCAGACAGACATGAATGCTTGGAGGAAGAGATAAAGAGGGACTGTTCTAAAAGCTATGTTGGGATCTTTGCCACAATGTTTTGGGTTTTAACTTTGATTAAGGTCCATATTTGTAGCCCTATCAAATTCCATGGGAAAATTTCTGTGTAGGTCCAGACTTCTCTACCTTATAACAAATGAAATCTATTTTCTTTTCCTTTGTACTCTTACTGCTTGTGGGAGCAGGTGTACACCCATCCATTGGCATTCAGATTTTTTGAATAATTTGGCTGCTGCTGAAGATAAACCATTTAAAAACTGGGTTTTCCTCAGCATTTGTAAGAAAACAGTCCATTTAAAAGTTATGTGTGTTTTTATTTATAAGGACTTGCATTTAATCTTTTAAAAAGGCAGAAAAAAAATCCAAAATTGAGTTAAACTATTTTCAATTACTGCTGAGTTTAGCATAGCTATAATATTTTTGCTTACTACATAAATATGGAGCTCTCTGGACAAAATATGACATTGGGGAACTTGTCATATAAAAAGGAAATAAGTGATAACTTTGCCTGAGCTTCCCAAAGAGAAGTTGCTCTCTGGCAGCTGTTTCTCCAGTCTCTCAGGAGCCAGTTAAAAGGAGCCAACCCAAGAGCTGGAGGGATGTCCCTGGCAAACGTGCTTATGTTTGACTTGCACCACATGAGCACAGCTTGTCACATAAATGCATATTTGTAGAAGATGTCAAGCACGGTGGGAGAGCCAAGGGTTGCATTTCTGCATTCATGCAGTGGCTGCTGCCCTGGTGTACTTCCCTCAGAGCTGGTGTAAGGCCTTTGTGGAGGATGGAAATTAGGGGTCTCCTTAGCGTGGTAGCAGTACCCATGGCAAAGGCAGTGTTTATACATCTCCTCCTACATTCCTGCTCCTGCTGCAGTTGGATCTCCTGAAGGCAAAGCAGTGAAGCTGTGTGTTCAGGGCTCTCATGCTGACCACCACACATGTTCCTCCATGGCCCAGTGTGCCTGGCATCCACAGGGAGGACTCACCTAGGCAGTGCCATGGGGAGCAGTGGGGGCTGTGGGTGGGTAAGTGCTGCCAACAGCTTGTCCATCAGTGCTCACCTTTCTGCACTTGCTGGTAGATTTATTGTGTCCTCCACCACTGAGAACATGCTACTAACTGCTTGAGGTGCAGTGGCTACAGCTAATATCCTGTTAATACAGGATTGACTGCTTGAGACTTGCTCATTGCTGTCTCTCCTGCATGGTGCTGTAGCAGAGACAGCTTCTGTCATATAACTTGCCCACTTATGTTGCAAAAAAACAGTCATTAAATAGTGAGATCTGCTTCAGTGCTTTCCAGACAAGTGCTGATTGGGCTGTGTGGAGCAGGGGTTGGCCCAGACACTGACTCTGCAAAGCATCCTGGCCTCTGGGTCTGAAAAGCCTTCCCTGTAAGTGTGACCACTGCACCAGCAAGTCAGAAATCCCTTCTGAGCATTTAAGGCAAGTCCTGATCCATCAGTCAGACCAAGACAACATGCTCATGCACAAAGTGAGCCCTGGCATAGATGTGGATGTCCACACCTAACGTGCAAACTCCAGGAGACAGAAGGCTTGGGGACACAGAATTTTGCAGGGACAAATTGACCTGGCTTGGTCAGGTAGCTGCCTTGGTTTGCTGGGGCTTTGTGTCCCCAGAGCCAGCCTCAGGATGCTGCTGGAGTGACCCCCTGAGACCCTGCTTGGCATCACTCTGCTCCACCACTGCGAGCAGAGGCAGTTGTCCTAACACTGGGCTGACACTCGTCCCTCAGGTAAAGTGGGAAGCTGCCAGTGTGTGTGGGAAGCCATTAGCCTGCAGGATTGCATTGAATTCCCTTCCTTGTGAGTGCTATTCTTTCACTTCTAAGGATTAGAAGTGCTGCTTTGTCCACTTTTTACTGGGCTCATTGCAGAATGAGTTTCCTGGAGGGAAGGAAAAAAACCTGTCAAGTACCCTGTTTTCTTGTTCATATCTCATATTTAGTTTCCTAATTGCAGCTTGGAAATAAAATATCCTTCCTGCTAATTTTATTCTTTTGTATTTAGGAAATGCTGCCAAGTCTGACAACTTCTTCCTTCCAAAGATGCACTGTTAAGATGTTTTTTTCTCCCTGCTCCACAATGACAAAACTGTCAAGAAGCATTGGAGTCTGGAGAAACATTCATTTTGTGTATGCCAGTGAAGAAGTGCTTATTAACTTCAGTTTAATTTAAATTTGTCTGCAACAGAGGGATGGGTTTATTTACACATTTCCTGATAATGATTTGAATCTCAAAGTTATTTCTGCATTGAAGTGTAAGGTCTTTGAGTGGATTTTCCCAAAAGCAGCTAAAGGGATTAGGTATCAGTGTTCAGTAGAAGCTGGGGGGCTGCATCTTTTACCCTTTGTATTGCAAATTTCAGCTTTGGGGACCTCTCATTTTCAAACAAGACTACTTACTGGTTCTTTGTTAGTGCCAGAGTGGAGTTTTTGGGTTTGCTTGGAAAATACCAATACTAATGTAAAATGCACAGAGGTTTTGAAGAGAACGTGTTTCCATCACATCATACAAGGAAGGAAACTTGCCTGGCTACAGGTTGGGACACTGAGAGGTTTTTATCAGTACTGTGGGATCCTTGGGTTGCTCCTATAGAGATGACTTAGCCTGAAGGCTCAGGACGATATATTTAGGAGGGTAGATGGAAAATTAATGCTTCTTTGAGCAAAAATGTTCTCTTTTGCATAGAAATAAAGAGATAAATCAAGACGAGAAGTTCTGTAAGCCTCTGAGGTAATCAAGCCATGAGCAGCTTCCTCAAGTCTTGCCAAGCCCATCTCCCATCCTCCTTGTGCCCCTGGCTTTGGGACTGACTCAAGCTTTGCATCTTTAAACTGCACATTTCTTCTAGAAGACTATGTGGGAGGAAGGGAGGGCAAGAAGCACTTTGCAAACCACTGTTGAAGAGTCCAGAGTAGTCTCTGCTGTACTGGCACCACGAGTGGCCAAGCTGCACTAAAATAATATCAGATCATTTGCAGTGAGGGAGCTCTGAGATAAGACTGACGGGAATGGCTCTGTAACATTAGAAACTTGGTGCTAAACCATAGAGTCAGGAAAACAAATACAAGAAGTCACTTTTTAACACAAAAGAGAACAAGTATCTTCCTGGGATCATTATATCTACAATGGCACTGCCTTGCTGACCTGTCAGAGCTGGAGAAGTGTTTTTCTTCTGTTTTGTTTTGTTTTTTTTTTTTTTCTTTTCTTTCTGGTGTTATAAGACAGATGGTGTCTGCTTTTAAGTAATGAAATAAACCATGTTCCACACAACATGAGACATTTGAAAATGTTGCTATAAATGTGCAGAGGTTGTGCACTTCTCAGTTAAAATAGATTCTTTCAAATAATTCTTTCTCCAACTTTTCCCCCTTAACAAATGTGCAGTTAATCACAGAGTGAAATCTCTTTCCCCCTGTAGATTGTGTTCCGGAAAATCAGCGACGTCAAGCGGGAAGAAGAGGAGAGAATGAAGAGGAAGAACGAAGCACCTCTGATCTTACCCCCGGACCACCCGGTGCGGCGCCTGTTCCAGAGGTTCAGGCAGCAGAAGGAAGCGCGGCTCGCAGCAGAGAGGGGCCGAGATCCAGACGAGCTGGATGTGGAGAAGGGCAATGCTGCCGGGGAGCAATCCTCGGCTCGCGCCGTGGTCAAGGCCAGCGTTGTCACCGTTCGGGAGAGCCCGGCCACGCCCGTGTCCTTCCAGCCCGCCTCCACCTCGGCGGGCTCCGACCAGGCCAAGCTGCAGGCCCCGCCATCGGAACACGCCGCGGGTAAGGCGGCGGGGGACTTCCCCCGGCGGAAAGGCTGGGCCAGGTTCAAGGAAGCCTGCGGGAAAGGCGAAGACTGGAACAAGGTCTCTAAAGCAGAGTCCATGGAGACTTTACCTGAGAGAACTAAAGCTTCGGGAGAAGCTACCCTGAAGAAGACGGACTCTTGTGACAGCGGCATTACAAAAAGCGACTTGCGCTTGGATAACGCTGGGGAGACGAGGAGCCCGCAGGACCACAGCCCGGTCCTGACCGAGGTCAAGCACTCCTTTTATCCCATCCCAGAACAGACTCTTCAGGCCACCATGCTAGAAGTGAAACATGAGTTGAAAGAGGACATCAAGGCTTTAAACACAAAAATGACCAATATAGAAAATCAGCTTGCTGAGATACTTAGGATATTAACCTCAAGAAGAAGCTCCCAGTCGCCACAGGAGTTGTTTGAAATATCAAGGCCCCAGTCTCCAGAATCAGAAAAAGACGTGTTTGGAGCTAGCTGAGGTGTTTCTTTTTAAAAACAAACAAACCAACAAACAAAAAAACAGCCCCCTAACACTTCACATTTAATCTTTCTTGAAAATGAGTGAGGGACCCGTTCACTAAGCATGTTCCCTCTGTCTAAAAAGGTATGGTAACAGGAATTGCAACCTCATGTCAAGATGGCAGCTGACTTTGAAGCCTTTTTGACAGCAAGGGTACAGTTTCTAAAGTTCTTCTTTTCTCCCTTTGTCCTCATTCCATCCCCAACCCCCTTCTCTCCCTTGGGATGTTGGAATAAGAATTCTGACAGCAGCAGCCATCCCTGTGAGCCCCAGGTGATCTCTGAGGTTTTTGGAGCATGCCTTATGTCCTTAGCTCGGGTTATGCCTATATGAATAAGCACTTGCCAGGGTGCTTATATTTTCAGTGTTTGGTGGGTTGTTTGTTTTGGTTTTTTGTGTTGTTGCTGCTGTCACTGTCTCAATCACCTCTACAGCATGTTGGATGTCACAGTATATTTTCATATATCTGTAATAATGCAAAGAGCAGTAGGAGATATGTATTTCATTGTGTGCTGAAGTTTCTTTTGGGTAGTCAAGGAAGGGCTAATAAGATAAAAAAAAAGAATTGTACTTTTTAATTTCAAACTGACATATTGCTAAAACAATTACATTTGACAACATCTTCAAAGATAGCCACAGTATTTCAGATCTGTTAATAAATGGGATCTTCCACACCCTCATTTGCTGAATCAAGGGTACATTTTTTCAAATCTTTTTATGTTTTTTCAAAAACTTCTCAGATGTCTTTCAACATTTGATACTTTTGCTTTCAACTCCAGCTGCTGGAGGGTTGGGTGTGCAGTGTAGCTGAGAGCAGCCCACAGCACAACATATTTGAAACATCACTAACAGATCCTGTAGATTTGCCTCACGATGAAAATATACTGTGGCATTTATGTCCTGTTCTGCTATGAATCTGCTCTTTTAATTCTTGTTAAATTATTATTCAGAAGTTTCTGGTTTGATTATGTTCATTGTAGCCAAAGGCTTTCACAGAATTTCTGACAATTTTAGATGGTGGCATTTTCCTCTACATCCAGATGTATTGTTCCTGATCTAATCTAGCTTGGAAGCAAATGGATAATAGAGGTAGAAATACAGTGCTTACTGTATGCAAGTGCTATTGTAGCAAGGAAACAAAGATATCTGCTTCTTAAAGAAGGAGATGTTTCCGAAACTTATATTTTCATAACTTTTTTCAAAGGAAGATTGAAGCACTTTACCAAAACTATTCTTCATTATTCATATGGGGTAGCATAGACGGTATCATGAACTCCTGTTCTCACCTTGGGACACAGGTGTATATTCACAATACATTCACTCCACTGATCCGGTTTGTTCACTGCTTAACAGTAGCTTAGATCTCAGAAGTATGGTATACCATACCACACTTTAAGAAGTTTTCTTTTTTAATGGCAATAGGTCTTAACAGTGTGTGTGTTAAGTCTCATTCTTTTTCCTTGGTACTGAGTCATTTACAAAGAAACAGAGGATTTTTTTGGGGAAGACTTTCGTTCATGTGAAGTACAGAAGAGACAAGGAACACGATCAATTTTAATGATTTCTGCTGGCCTGATGCTTGCACAGTGCAATGCAGAACTGTGTCAGACATCCCTGGGGAGTTGGGATGTCCACTGATGACTGGCACAGTGGTGAGGCCATGCTGTGCAAAGCTCCCAGCTCAGGCCCTGCTGTCAGAGTGTTTGTACCTGTTCCTGCAGTAAATGCCCTTGCTCTCAAAGATAACAATTATTCCAAGCACAGCACCATCATTTCCAAGTCCAGAGGCAGGTGATTTAGGATTGGCTTTCATTGTTTTACTCCTTGGTTTGGTATGGAGGTGCCCACAGATTGTGAATTCACGCCCAAGGATTGAAATACTCCTGAGAAACAACTCTTGGGTTCAGATCTGTAGGCTACTGTCTTCCCTCCCACGAGAAAAGGCAAGCAGGGAGGTGAGTTGCTCTGAAACAAAGAAGCAACTTCCTCAACTTATTTCTGGTTCCATGTTTAGGTTTTTCCAGTGGTACCTGGTGTCTTTTACAGTTGCTCACTGCAGACCTGCAGTGCTGAGGAAGGCACTCTCTGACCAAAGCCACGCTGTGTTTGGTGCTTTAATCACTGTAAGTGGCAGCAGTTATCTGCAACAGCAGTGGCATGGCTGCCATAGAAACTAATCTATCCCCAGTTTCTGTGAGAAACTTTGTCATGATTTTTTTCTTTCTAGTCTTAGACAGTAACTACCACCTAAGTAAACCCCAGGTGTACTGATACACAAGGATTTGCAATTGATTTCTGAAAGTTCCAGCAAATTTTTAGAGACTGCCTTGGAGTCCGTTTCCTGATCCAGGCAAATTCCTCACCAGCATGATATTCATGACACTTTTCTTCATAAAATTTTTGGAAGGCTGAAAGTCTTAGCAAGTCCTTTGTGAAAGTGTCATCCATTTACCTGCAGTTGGATAAACACGGACATGAGCTTATCCCAGGTGGACAAGGGAGGAAATGTTTACAACCTCCCAAGTATGTGCCTAGTATCTCCAGAATTGCAGTGCAGACCTAAAATTGCAGTGTAGTTGCAGGTTACCTGGCCCTTTGTTGCTGATACTGAATTAATGTTTCTCAGTGATATTTTTGTGTGCCCTCAGGGATATGTTAAAGGTTATTCTACTGTTGCTGATTGCCTAGCCTGGAATCCCAGCAGGAAAAGCCCCAGAAGCCCCCTAATTGTAATAATTACCCAGGCCTGTGAACAGGCAGACAAGTCCCTATTTTCTGGGGATGCTCCTTGTGTAGCCTGATGCTCAGAATGATACCAAACTCCTCCCCACCCTCTATAACAGTCGGTGGGTGCACCCAGTCCTTTTCTAAGGCTTCTTTCAGGCTCTTACAATGGCTTATGAAGACACTTACTATTTGTAAAGCCTTCAAAGATTGTAACACACTCCTGAATTCCACTTAAAACTCAATATCTTTGGAGATTATGGCCAAAATTAATTTTGTTATGGTCATGAAATGGCAGAGAAGCTCTGCTTGCTCCTTACAATGACACCATCAGGGTGTCTCTGCTCTAGGTGAGCCCTGACAGCAGTCAGTGTCAGTCAGACCTGTACAGCTGTAACTGAGATTAGGCCCATTTTTATGAGCTGTCAGGCACTAAAAATGATTGTAGGAGAGTGCATCATCCCTCAGCAACCTGTATTTGTTGTAAGAGAATTTGAAACTAAGATGAGTTTTGGTGTTTGGATTCCCTGGACTACTGAGTGGTTAAAAATGAACAAATCCATGCCTACTCCTTTGAACCCCGGACTAATCTGAACCTGTGCTATGGTGCTCAGGCTCTGTTGATGCAGCACTTTTCCTTCAAAGAGTGGCTGAAAGCCCCTGTGTTATAAATCTGTCTTTCTCCACTGAGCCTTATACTCAGACAGATGCCTATGGCTGGATGGCATGTGGAACCATCATATTTGTTATTATTCTTTGATTTTATGTGCCAGCTTTTCCTTCTCCTCTTGTTCCTCCCTACATGTTGGTTAAGCCTTTCACTTAAATTATTTTCCAGATTAGAACTGAAGGATCTCTGAAAATAAGACTCACCCTTCACAAGCAAATGCTTGTAGATAGTATAAAGAAAAAAACCCAAACAAAATCCAAAGCAAGCCTCAGTTTTAACTGTGTTCTGGCATAGTGCTTCTGCCATTGAACATTCTGCTAAATGATCTGCATCATTCTAAAAGAGATGATGTGTTCCATTTTGACTATTTGGTGTAAATAAATTTCAGCCAAAAGAAGGTAGTTGAGAGAAGGAGCCTGTATTATGATTTGGTCAAATGGGAACTTCTGAAAGTTCATACTTGAATGGTTACAAAGAATAAAAATATGCAGCACATGAAAAAGGATTAAAAAAGCAAACCCCAGCCCTCATCCCTACCTTGTTCTGATACATTGACTTCTGTCTGGTATTACAAGTATACTTTTAAAACACCATTCTTCCTTTAAATCTCTTCCACAGTTCTGCCCTGAATCCCAGCGAACACCCTGTTTAACAGCTTCGAAGGCGATGTTCTGTTTCTACAGTACTTCCCTTTCATGAACTGAACAAGATACTTACTGTGACTATCTGGTGATATATTTTCAATCACTCTTAACCAATCTGTGAAAAAATTTACTACATAATTTGTCTTTACTATATAAACAACGTGTATGATTACGCTTGTGCAGATGCGTGTACATACACACATATATATAATATCTATGTATAGATAAGTCTATGGATTGCATTTCTGTTAAGTAAAAGCACATTCCTCATTGATTCCAGTCCAAGAAGGGAGCCTAAATCTTCCCAGTAGACATCCACTGAGTGTCCTGTTAGTGTCTTGTTTGCTAACTGTTGAACTTTTAAGGCCATGATTTTTGATTTTTCTAGCTGGCCTCAACTTCATACTGTGAGTCTGGTAAAGAGTGTGACTGAGAGAAGATCTGGTGAGGGTCATGATAGTCAAGAAAGGGAAATCCATGTGGAACTGGAAAAATGCCATATCCTAGTTGGTGGGGATAAGGCTCATAAGCTGGTGTTTGTTGCTCACAGTATCTCTGAAGCCAAGCTGCCCCAGTAGAGTTTCTCATGGCTTTTCCTGCAAGAGAGATGGTGGAATAGATGGATTTATTTTTTTTCTGGTACCAGGGGCTGTCTCAAAGGTGCTGAGCCTATCCTTCTTCTCATGGGCAGCATAACACATGGTTGCTGCACCTCTGCTTTCTTGCCCTGGTGTTAGGTGATAAAAAGCATCTTCTACTGAATTTTTCATTTCCACATAGTCTCCTGTGGGTGTATTGGCAATAACAAAGTCTGTGTTTTAGCTGCACTTGTGATACATCAAGACAAAACTTTCAGAGAGAGTCCCGTGCAGGGGAAGCTCCAGAAATTTGAGGTGAGGCACAGTAGGATGCTGTATCCTCCAATCTGACATCATTTTGACCACATTGTTGTGGGAAGCATTGATTCAATTAAATAAAAACAAAGCTTTTTTTGCAATAAGATATATCCAGCATTTAGCCTTAAGACCCTTTCATGAGTGATATAATTCAAACTGTGATTCCATTCTTCTTCCTTCTTAATGTTCTGTAGTATTTACAGTGTTGCCTAAAGATGAAGCACTTTGATTAGCTTTCTAAATCTAATGGAAATCACTTGCTGGTAATCACATTTCTTTCTCCACTTATTGCCTTCTTATTAGGATAATTAATTACTCCAATTGCCCTCTCCCCTCATAAAACAAAGAGACATAGCTATTGTCTAAACACTTTTGTGTATCAGGGAGCCAACCTGTCATATTGCAAAAGTGTTTGTTTCAGAGACTTTTTTTTACAGATCAACAAAGCTAATGTGAATTTACCTGCAACTGTAATTTGTTTCAAGCTGATTGTTGAGTGTTGTGTAAACATATTTGATGTGTAATCCCAGAACATCTCTGTAACTGGATCCAAATGCCTAACATTAACAAAACAGTTCGGGGTTTTCAGTAGCTGTTCTGAAAGGCTCATGGGTTTTTTTCTTCTTCCCGCTAAATCTCCAACCACAAACATAGAAAAAGGATCATTTTAGCTGTAGATGAAAGAAGTTCAATAATCTTGTATCAGGATGAACTGCTATATAAAGAAATACCAAGATTTCCAATGAATGTGTTATATTATTGTACCTACATACAACCAATATTTGTACATCTGTTGGAGACCTGTCTGTGTTTCAATATTTAGCCACCACTGCATGGACACTTGATTGATATGCAGTTAATGCAGTTGCTTTGGCGCTTTTCAATGTACTTCACTTGTTTTTATCCTTTCAGAAATCCACCAAATACTCTCAGTTCTTTTTCTTTGCATTTGTCACTTTGTTCAATGAAGCATGACTAGAAACAGAGAATGAGTAGATACTATTTTTGTGGTCAGCAAAGCAGCTGCCAGTAGATAGACAGTGTGTGTATGTATGTATGTATACGCACTGTCTGGGAATGTTTCAGATAAAAATGCAGCCACCTCCATTAATGATATCCCTAGTCAACATTTTTAAACAAGCACAAATAATATTTGTAAAAAAAGAAGTTTAATTTTATTTATTATAGTAATAAACTATTTTATACATTACAGATGCTTTAGTGTGCTTTTCTCTGTGTCGACTATGTGCTCATAAGATCAACAAGGTGGTTCTAAATTAGTCTCTGGAACTTCTGGCTAGCAGTTTTATTGCTGTTGGTTTGTATCCCAAGTGTTATCAGTGGAGCAGTGGGGTATTATTGCTTTGTTTGTCAATGATTCAGGTTGTTTTTCAGATTTCTTTCTGCTGTGTATCAGTGCAAAGGGATTCATATTTCCAGGCTCACTGTAAACTAAACTCAGGTACTTTGTAAAGTGAATATCCTGACACCCCAGGCAGTGTCCTGTGCTGTGGACCTAAGTCTAGCCCAGGTATCTGCTGAGCAAAAAGAGATCACCAGAAGACTGGCTGTGACCTGTCTGAAGAGTTCATCCCGTGGCCTGAAGGTACACGTGTCTGTAGCTGGTTTGTGTTTTAGACTCTGTTCACTACTGCAGTATCTGAGAACTTTTACAAAACTCATGGAAACCAGAGATCAAAGAACCTTCTGCTTTCCTGTCACCTGCTGCAGAAGAAAGTGACCTCACCATGGACTTACACAAAGACAAACCCCACAGAGGAAGCCCCTAGCAGTGACACTGCTGCAAAAGGCAGCAGTGAATATTATTTTGTTGGCTACCTCATCAAAAGAATCAATAACCAAAGGTCATGGGAATGGGATGTCCCTTCAGATCAGGATGAACACACATGACAGGATCACAGCAGTCATTCCTGCAGGCCAGAAGCCATGCTGGAAGTTTATACAGATTTGTAGTCTTCAGGATGTCAGCCTGGGCCCTGTGAGTTTTGCAGCCATTTTTGTGGTTCATTCTCCATCCTCTCACCCAAGGGTCTGGTGAACGTGGCTGTCACCTGTATTAAGACACTCCATGGATTGTCAATCTCTTCTCCAAAGGAGCAGCAATAAAGCAGCAGCTTTCAGACTGCTGAGCTGGGGTGGAACTGCACAGAGAGCAGCCAAGAAGCACAATGAGGAGCTATTTTTAACACCATTTCTGCACCCACTGTCGTGTGCGCTGTGACAGGATCTCTCGTCACTGGCATTGTTCCTCTGGCCAGCGTGAAAATCCAGCTTTCTTTGGCATGATGTCATACAGTGTCCTTAATGCTTACTAGAAAAGGGAAAATTACCATAGTGAAGGCATGTACTTTCGCTTGGGTTTTTGTCTGGTTTTTTTGGAGGTCTCTAGAGGCTGTTGTGCTCATTTTCTGAATTCTTCATTATTTTCTTTGCTCCTGCATTCTTTGCAGCCTCCCTGGCAGTGCTCCAAGCTTCAGTGAGCACAGGAGGGGTAGCACTAGCCACACAATGTTCCCCATCAGAGTTTCTCTCCCCTCAGCAGCCCCACAGCATTTCAAGCCAAAGGTAATTAACTCCAGCACTTTCTGCCCATATTTGTGTGCCAGATTGCAAAGGCTCATGTTCTGCACGCTGCCCGCCAGCCCTGTGCTCAGCTGGGCAGCAGCAGCCGCAGCAGCTGTGAGCAGCCTCGGGCCCACCTGCACCAGCCCCTGCTCCTCCTTCCCTCCACCTGGGAGCACATTCACAGGCAGGGACAGAAGGTTTCTAAAGCACAGGGAGTGGGCTGTGGCTTCTAATTTTTCTCAGAAATAGCTGCAGGTATTTCTTCTGTTTGGTTCTGAATTAGTGTGCAGCTGCTGGGGACCCCTGCCAGGCACGTGGGGTCTTTACCTGGCCCTGGGGCAGCAGCAGGAACTCCAGGGGCAGTCAGCAGTGCATCGGCTTGTGGGGAGGTGAGTGCTGTATGTTCTGCATTTGGTAATGGAGGTTCTTTAGTTGCTCTGTGGTGCATTTTAGTTAAAGTCAGAAGCACTCTGTCTCTGGTGCTTTTTTGCAGTGGAGTAAAGACAAGCAGCATAAACCAGCTTTTCTGTACTGTGAGAGCCAGTGGGACTGAACTGCAGCAAATCCCTCCCTCTCCCACATGTGTGCAATAGCAGTGGGTTTTGTTTGCTCCCAGAGCACTAGGGAAACATCAAAACTATTCCTGTTCAGTGTGTCCCAGCAATGTGTGTGGCTGGTGCAGGGCAATGCTTAGGAGACCTCCCCAAAGCACTGAGGCTGAGGAGACCTTGGCTGATGGGCTGCTCTCTGTGCTTGCCTTCTGCTCCAGGAGTTAGGCTGCTTAGTAAGGCTGTGTATCCAACCAGAAAGTGCTGGGAAGGTTGCTGTGTTGCTATGGTATTTATTGCTGCCAGCAGTGTCAGGGGTTTAATTGCAACACACATATAAAGAATCTCAGCCAATACAAGTATTTTTCACCTAGAAGATTGAGTCTGTGCTTCTTTCTGTCTAATTCACCACAACTTCCGTGTTGGTATGTGGCAGCTGGGGGAACTAACCTGTCCTGTTCTTGAAAGACAGGATAAAACCTATGAGAAATCAAAAAAAGGCATTACGGAAAGTGAACTCCTGAAGTCTGTCAGAAGTAGCTACCAAGATGCTCGTGCACAACTGTATCTGTAAAATACAGGTGCTCAAGCCTTGTCTTTTTGCTTTTTTTTTCTTTCCTTTTTCATTCCTGCTTCCCTTTTCCTAATTAAGTTCAAGTCCTTACATAGCACAGCCAAATTCAAATTTAAGGTGCCCCATGGCACAGGTGTAGGTTTAAAATAAGCTTAACTTTGGCAGCTCCATCCATCATTACCAATTCTGAAGCTTTCTCCCTGCAGCCCTGCTTTAAGTACTTATGGAGGCAGGAGTGTCTGAGAAACCTTGAAGAGGTTTTGATTCTTTTTAAGCTTTGCTCACTTGTAGAGATTTTCTTGAAGATGTTTCTGTTCAGGTGGATGAGGGATAAGGGGAAAGTATGAGCTTTGCTGTTAATTCCTACCTGGGGAGGGACACAGACCCCCTGTAAATGTCACTACAGTTTCTATGTGCGAATCTGAGGGGGTTGTGCTTTTGCACTGAAATTTCCTTTCACATTCCCAATCTCCCAGCTTACAAAACTGGGAGCAGAAAGAAACTCTGCTGGAGTATCTATTACACATGTGGATTTTCTGTAAAAGGAAGATTATGGCCTCTTCTTCATCAGGGGCTGCCACAGGCTGGGGGAAATGCTAAGCAGCAGTAGCACAGGGAGTGCACTCTTAATCCTGGGAGCTACTGTGTGCTCAGCAATGGGACCAAGACAGCTCAACAAGAAAGGGCTCCCTGCAAGCAGGGCTTAGAGAGGAGAAATAGATTGATTTCAAAGCTCTCCAGCAATCTTTTTTGGTGAGTTTTACAGTTAAGCAGAAGGCATTTTAGAAGAACGATAACGGGAAAATGTATTGAACACTCTCCATGTGAGAACTGGAAAGAAAGCTAAGATAATCCATATGGAACCTCGAGTCAAAATAAAGCATTTATTTTTGTTTTCCTTTAGAATAATAACACTGAACATGCAACCTGGCTAGTGGAAGTGGACAGACAAAAAATATAAAGTAAAGCCATTCGGCTCAAAGCTAAATAGGAAAAAACCATCCTTTAGGAAAGTGTACAGGAAGGGTGCATGAAATACTGCATGAAATTACAATTCTGCCAACACAAATCGTAAATAGCTCTGTAAAATGGGGGTGGGCACCTCTCATTTGTGAGGAGCTAATAGAGCAACTATAGCCAGGTGTGCTGAAAGGCTGCAGGCTGATTGCTCTGACCCCAGTGTAGACCAGGGAGAAGAGTCTAAGGTCACGGTAGTGAATGGAAGCAGCATATAAATGCAGCCAAAGTACAGCCCTGGATACCTGTCTTTGTAGCTTGAGGCTGCTGCATTTCCTTTACCCTGGAAAATCTGTTATGGAGGAAACCTGCCTGTGTCTCACATAACCATCCAAGGAAGGCCTTGGAAAATGAAGTGTGGGGGGGGGGGGGGGGGGGGGGGGGGGGGGGGGGTGGTTTGTAGGTTACACTCACTGAGGGAGCAGACATTAGGGAGGGAGCAAGAAAGGGAGAACACTGGCACAAGGGCACATGGGACTGTCTGCCCAGGAGGCTCCTTTGGCTGGAGGTTCTAAAGGGCTGCAGCCCTCTGAGTCACCATTTGCCTGCTGGAAGGAGCTGTGAGATACTTTACCCTGCCTCAGTTTTCTCTGCCAGTGTCAGAAGGTCCCCTTGTGTTACTGCCAGCAGCCCTAAAGTTTTAAAGATTTAGCTTGGAAACCTTATTAGTATGAAAATGTCATTTTTCCTAAAATAGAAGTTTCCTCAACCAGCATGAAGAGTCCTCAAGTTCAGAGCCCCCAGGTACTCCAAAAACAGTGTTATTTTATTTTGAATGGCCACCATGCTTTATAAAGCCTTACACCTATGTCAGCCTCATACCCAACCTGGCAGTTGTTCATGGTGTCAGTGGTTATTGGCAAAATTGTTCAAGACTAGCAGGACGCTTTCAGACCCTTTGGAGGTCTCTTATTTTTACCAAGTAATGTTTGGCAGGACTTGATCAAATTTAGGAACTTTGAGAAGAATAACCTGAGTGAAGGTTGGGCAGATGGCACCAATAGTGGTGTGTGAAGTGTGGGTCAACAGAGTTGGATCCAAGGGTAGACTTGAAACAGGATGCCAAGAGCAGGGGAAAGGCAGTGGAGAGGTCACTGAAGTGGCCTAGAATAGATATATGACCAAATGCAAGTTATTAGCCTGTAATTTCATCATGAATTACTGCCTCAGCACAAAACTATTGCCACAAGAGTAAAGAAACACATAACTATAAATTAGCAATGCCATCACTTTAAGAACTGTCTCATAAATGCTTATTTTTATCTCTGAATTGTGGCTTACTATATGGTAATCCTACATACCCGAGCCCCTAAAGCAACCTTAACCCTTCTGGCAGTAGTCTAAAAAAAAAAAATCAACTGGGCCTCTTTTTCCCCCTGACTTGCCTTTTAATTAATTTACAAACAGTGTAGCTGTTTCTGGTCTTCTAGTATCATTTCCAGTTCTTCTATTTTTGCCACCTAATTTTGGAAACTCAAATGCACTAGTGCAGGGATGAAAATGCTATGGTCCATAAAAATTAATTAATTTTGTCAAGAAAGATCAGCTCTAGAGGGAGTGCCAATACAATTTAAATGCCACAGGTCATAACTGAAGTTATATTTCTGTGCTACTTCTTCAGTAAACTTTAATTTTTCAGTGGCTGGCTGATGCACCTGTCTGCAACAATTCACTTCAGCTACCCAATCATATATATAGTTTTTCTTAAACTCCTGTGAATAGAATGCATTTCTGTTACCTGCAGGCTGACCATGCTGGGGAAGACACAGGCCACAGGTAGCCCATTTAATTTGTTCTGTTCCTGAAAGGTGCTGATATGCAGCTACCTAAGGCTATTTACACACTGAGCTGCCCCTGAATATTAAGAAAGCTGGTGCAGCCTAATTTTTGGTCAAATTTTGCCTGCTAGATCCTGATGTTAGCTTAACTTGTTCTCACCCAGATCTTTGTGATTCCCAGCATAAGGAATGAGGAGGTTTTTGAACATAGTTTTAATCCTGGCATTATCTCTACTGGGTGCAGAGTGCACACATGTTTTTCTTCTTGGAGCAGTTCACTTTTGTTGCTAAAGCTTGTGGGATCTAAAGGGAGCAGTGCTGAGGCTGCCTCAAAGTTGAGGCTTGACACCCTTCAGCTCCATCTCTTGTTCAGTGTCTAAAGTGCCATATCCATTAGAATTTTCCTTTTCCTGTCCTCCTGGGCATTGGTGGCATCTGTGAAAACCTCTCAAGCTTGGAGCTGTCAGTGCGTGTCCCCTGGGCAGGGATGTCTGAGCCACGTTGTCCATCTGTGGGTTGGGCATAGGTGACTGGTGACACAGGCAGCTGGGATTCATTCTCAGAGGCTCTGGCAGGACCTGTGTTGGATGTGATTGCATTTGCATGAAGCAGAAAATTAAAAAAAACACCAAAGTTATCTTCATTTTCTCTTCCTTTTACACACAACTAATGGAGGAGCCGCTCCACAAGCAGCTCCTGGTTGGACTATTGAATTCAGCATGTGCACAGAACACCCCTGAGCATCCATGGCAACCCACCAGAGAGGGTTGCTCTCAGAGGTCCCATAAAACAAGAAATGATCTATTGTAATGCAGATTTCCCCTCTTCCTCAAAGGTGTAACAGGCACAGCCTTCTTAACACAGGCTTTGCATCGAGCAGTACTTCAGCTATCCCTGCTGGATTAAAATATATGCCTTGACTAACAAGTGGCTGTGTGGTGGGAGTTATTTTGGAAAGCAATAATGAGCTGCACTACTTTTGGAAGGAGGGGAAACTATAAAGAACCGTGAGGAGAAGTTGTGACAGACCATGCATAGAAATCTCCTTGCTCTTCACACGATTCTCCTTGAGGACAATCCTGCTGCCAAGCCAGAGGAAGGAGAACCTCCCCCCTCAGCAAGTGCAAACTGTGACCAGCTCAAGGGTTAGTGGTGACAAAGGAAATTGGGTGGGTGTGCAAGGGAAAGGACAGACTCTATTTTATTGCTGTGACTAATAACAAAATTGCTGCAGGTTTTCACAATTAAGCTGTGTTTCTTCTGACCTGTGGTAAGCTGGCTATTCCAACTAAGCTGCTTTTAGCTCTCAGATGTGAAAGAGATAGGTGAGCAAAGCCTTGCTCACCCTCTAATCAATGCAGAATTAAAGAAAGAGCCACTTAGTATAATCTTACCCAGTAATGACAATGGCTCTGTTAAGGAGGGGCTAGAGCAAGGGTGGAGGGTGTGTGGGTGCAAGAGACTTTACTACAGCTTTGGGTAACCATTAAAGCCATATATCCCTATACATTATGCTTGCTAGTCACTTAGACAGCTTTTCAAAATCACTTGTGAACTCTTGTTGCCAGTAGCCATTGTGTAGCTGTCCAGCTCATTTTCAGAGCCATCACCTTTGGGGTTTTTTTGTTCATGGCACTTTTGTAACTTTTAGGGTCTCACAGCAGTTGTAGTCAGTGTCTGCTGTTCCCCTCACCCTGGCTAGAAGTGCTCCCCTTTGGTGCAAAATGGCCAGTGTCTTACTTGGGCCATGTCTGTCCTTAGTCACCTGTTTCCTACACCCCTTAGCTAGCTTTTTCTCAGTGTTTGGAATTTGGAAGTCTCTTTCTCACACACCCCTCACCTATTTCTTTTCCTTTGGCAAATGGCAAGTCTCTTCCAGGTCTGTGCAAGCTCCCCCCCCACCCAGGACTGTCACAAAGGCCTTGCTTGGAGGATGGCACTTTGGGCTACCACACAATTACATCAGGTGCCACATGAAGAGTCACTTCTCAGGCCATGCTGAGAAATGTGTGTCCAAGCTGAAGGAGTACCTGAACAGCAAGTTTGAAGTGCTTCAGGCATAGAGTTGTGTGTTGTCTGACTGAATGTGCCCCATGCTGACAGCTGCTGTATAAGCAGGACTGAGAAGGAATTTTGTGAGTGGGAAGCATCATTTTATGTGCATGCTGCTCTTCTCAGAGACTTCACATGCTGAAGTCTTTCCTGAACCCAGCTACAAAAGGCTGGTTTGCTTTTTAAACTCACACCATTAGGGAAGGCATGTTCCATGCAGTACACAAGAGGGATAAAAGTGACCAGTCTGCATTGCACCCATCCTGCAGGCTTCCAGTGCATAGTAGTGTTTCTCCACAACAGTGGAGCACTTATTTTTCATACACAAGGCTATAGTTTTCCAAGACACAGCTCTCAAGCCAACAGTCAATTTCAGCTTTATTTATAGAAACAGAAATACAAAATTATGAAAGATATATAAAGCACTGAAAAAAACCAGAAAACAATTTTAGTTCAGAAATAAGCATGCTCTATATGACCTTCAGGGTCATTTCCATATTGGAGCCAGAAGTTTTGCATGCATACAAATTGGAATCCAATCACTCAGTAGCACCTCGGTTCATGTAATAACGGTAATCGATAAGGCTGAAGAACGGATTAGTGACCTTTGCTCTAATGCTAATTCCACTTAATTACAAAGTTTGAGCAAAGTCTAAGAAAGTTCATGCCCTTAGCTCAGTGCTGCCCCAAAATGGAGGCCAATCTCAGATCCTTTTAGTAAATTCAGAGGCTTAGAGCCAAACACTGTGTGGCTGAGACAATCCCTGCAATCATCATCCAGTCAGTCAGGAGAGCCACGTCTTTGGCCGGGCAGCATTCAGGGTAAGTTATTTTCAACAGGCCCCAGTGCCTCCTAGAAGTGGCTTCCAGGGGAAATCATGGCATTCTCAGGGCAGGGGAGCTGGGGGAATCTTAACATAAAAGGCTGGAGCTTCTGCTTTGAAACAACAAAAGATGGGGTTTTCTCTGCATGGATAGAGAGCTGAAACCTCTGCCATTATTTCTTCAGGAATACATGGAGTGTAACAAGAGGGCTGCCATAGCTGTGAGCAGCAGAGGCATCAGAAATGCAGGCAATAAGCAGAAGCCTGTCTCAGGAACTGAATTTCTCGTTGAAGTGGTAAGTTATATCAGACTTGGCTGAATCTGCAGGAGTGATGGACAGTGGGATACTAATTCCCAACAGGCTGAAATGTCTGCCAGGGGCATGGAACAAGTTTTGACATGCTTTGGGTGGAGGAAGCTGCTTTTAGAAGAAGTCTACTCCAGAACTTGTGGCCTTTTGACCATGCCTAGGGGGAATGTCTAACTTTAGAAAGACTAAAGGCCTTCTGGCTGCTCTTCAGTATCAGTTTAAAACACAACAGTGCAGGAGACACCCACAGTATCAGACAGGGGAAGGGTCACCCCTTAGAAAACAGCATGTGCCAAAGCACTCCTGCAGCCTGGACACCTGCAGGCATGACCTTCCCAGCTGTGGACAACAGCTTTGGGCAAAGATGCTGCTGTAACAGGTCTGGCTGTGGCCAAAGGACATGGAGCTCCAGCTAATTTGGTACCACTGTATTGGGCCATTCTGGATTTTTCTAAAGGCCTTATAAAGTTCCTCCCAGAGTGTCTGCAACATATTGCAGGAGCTGATTGCTTGGACACCAGAGAATGAAGCAGACTGAACAGATTTACCATTCACCCAGACTGGGGATAGCTCCTTTTGTAACAGAACAATACAAGAGGCAGACTGAACAGTCTGAAGCTGGTATTAGCCCCAAAATAAGGATAGTATTTTATACTTTAGCTCTAAGACAAGGCAGAGAGCACTTAAAGCCCAAGGAGCTTTAAGAGCATATTTGATTAAAAAGGAAAGCTGTTCCTAAAGAAAAGACCTTCTTCCCTTATCTCTCTTTTTAAAGAAACAAAAGCATTTCTAAGGTTACCAAAAAGGTGTTATTTTAAAGGCAAAATTTTAAATGAAGATATTAAAAAGAAAAAGCAGGTTTTGCTTCAGTAGGTGGAAAAGTAGCTTAAGGGAGAACTACTCCAGTGAGAATACAAAATGTTCTAGCTTATATGGGAATGCAATCAAGAAGAACTGATGAGCATCATGCCCTTCATGGCGTAGTGTAAGTGCAGGGCACAGCCCTACATGCCCCTGGACACCACCTGTGAGAGATTGGGCTTTTTGAATTCTCCGAGGTAGAATTTTTTTTTTTTCTTCAGTTTCTCAAAATAGGCAGCAAAACGTGCACACAACCCTCAACATATATAAAATACCTGTTCTGAGATGCACGCTTCTAATGCACACAGAGTCACAAAGATGCTGTTTTACAAAAGTAACGTAATTCAAACCCCTTCATAATTTCTCCCCAGCTGCAGTTTCTGCAGTTCAATTCCTGCATTTGCAATTCAGAATCAATTAAATGAGCTTTTGGTTTTAATACATGGGCTGAAGACTTGGTCTGGCCCACCCTTGTGCAGATAGAATATCCAGTGTAGAAAAACCATCAACCTGCCTTACGAATAATTGTTTGCATCACTCCTAATGCACAGCATCCTTCTGCTCCCATTCAATTCCAACATGAGAGTAGCAGTACAGGAACCCGAGAACAGTCAGTGTCGCCCATGGCCAGCCTATAAATAGAAAAGACAGACAATCCTAGTCAGAATAATTAATGACTGCTTCAAGTAGTAATACTCTTGGGATGACCAACTTATGCTTCTAATTAATTTTATTAGCAATTCAGTCTCATAAGTAAGTAGAGTCAACCCACAAAATTTGAAAAGTAAAATTGTCTAAGCTCCAGGGTTGCCTGACCCCCTGGCAGTCCTTGTCTTTCTCGTTTTCAGGGAATTGGACCAGATTTACTCCTGCTGAATTACAAAGGTCTGCTTTGATCCTCTCCTTTGCAGTGGGTTTGTCTATCAAGCAGACTCCCCCAATGAACCCTGATGCTTTAAGCTGGCTGTGGTGCTTCCTAGGCACAAAGGGATGCATCGCCACAATGAAGATTATTAAAAACCTGAACAAGTCCTGTTACCTGTTTTGCAAAAGGAGTCTGGGGTAATCTCTGATTAAGGTTGTTTTGGGTATCCTGCAGCTGGGTGTAAAGTCTGATGTACCCTTCTACAGCCCACTTATGGTTAATGTGTGTCAGTGAAGAACAGACAGACCTCTCTGCCTGATTTGCCTGATGCCCAGGTTATTTTTTAACTATAAAGACTCTTCCAATATATATAAAACCTTTGCTGGGGAAATGACGTTTCATTATTATTTCAAAATCTTTTTAGCAAAAGCTGCCACCTTTTCACTCAAACTTATCACAGCAAACTGTAGTAAGCAGGAGGTCACAAGCCAAAACGTCTATTGTTTTCCAGTAGAGTTGTAAATAATTTGAAAAGTCTGTAATCAAGTAAATAATTTTGCATTCCTTGATACCTTTCCTGACACCACTGTTTCCTTTGTCCATTCTCCTCCTTTCTCTAGAATTTATGAAATTTAGATCTTACACATTGAAATCCTCAATGCTAGCCCCTGATTTTTAGTGTGTGTTGTCTGGGGAAGGGGGACAGAGAGGAAGGTTTTTTTAATGGCTTCTTTTTTTGTTGCCACTGTTGACAGAAAAACATCTGCTTCTGAAAGAAAGGCTGCCCCTCTTGGGGAAGACCCCTGTCTAAAGGAACCTACTGGCAGACGTGAAATTCCCCTTTGGCCTGGAAGAAGGGATGGACAGAAGCTGTAACCTCTGCACAATATGATACTCCAAGAAGAGCTCTTCCTGAAGGTATATTTACAAGGTGCTTTGCAGGCTGGTTTTGTCCAGGCTCCAAGCTAATTCCAGTCAGGGGACAGTTTAATTGTGCTCACATCCAGCTGAGCCTTAGCTCAATACCCTGCCCTCAGCAGAACTCACAGCCCCAGACTCAGTCCTGCACTTCTGGGGCTGGCTTGCGCTGGGACCCTCCTTCTGTGCTCCAAGACTGGGCAGTGTCACTTTATTTCGGAACAGGTTCAGAAAAAGTTGCATCCCCCTGCTGTGAATGGCTGTGTTGGTTTCATGAACCTCTAATTATTCTGGCCTTGCTTTATAGTGAAAGTCCTGTAACCTGACTGATTTTCAAAGAGACATTTACAAAATTAATCCCTTGTCTTCACAGCACCCTGAAGCGAAATTATACTTTTGTTTAATTATTTGTTTCACAAAACAAATTTGCTGAGGTATGTCCAAAGGGATTTTTAACCATAAAAACCTTGTTTTTACTTCAGTGAAATTAGCCTACTGCAGATTGGGTTTCACCTTCAATAGCAAGCTAAAGCTCAGCTGTGCTTTGTCTCTGCTAAAATTGCATGTGAAAGTATGTCAATAGATGTAATAAAAACATACCTCTTCTGGCAGCAATATTGTGGTGGCTGCTTTATACAGACAGAGCCAGAAAATTAAAAAAGGACTGAGTCTAGAATTGTTCTCCTTTTTTTGGGGCACTTTGGAAATTTGCTGGTTACACATTTTGCATTTTTAAATACTGTAAAGCTCTGGCACACAGAAAATGTGCCCAACAGTAGCTGACTTGCTTGCTCTCCCCAGCCAGCGTATTAGAGATCTTGTCAGAATACATAGCTATGCACTGGAAACCTTTTCTAGGTGTCTTAGATTTCTGATAATATTCCTCCATAGTGCCCAGAACCTGGGTTCACAGGGGTTTTAGCTACTGTAATTAAGCTTGTGGTAATCCTCCTGGAATGCAGGGAGTCAGTCCTGTACAGTGTCAGGGGTGGCATCCAACACAGCATCTCCTCCTGATCTAATGAAGGTGAGAAGGAAGAGGAAAGACAAAGCGACCCCAATATGGGCAAAGGAAAAGGGGATTTTAAAAAATCTCATCTTGCTACCACTCTTCTAGGAGACGCTGCACAAATCCCAAAGCATTTCTTGCTGCACAAGTAGGAGGCAGCTCCAAGGAGGGATAAGGGGGCCTTGCCCTTTCTTGCCATACTGGAACCACCTGCACTGCTGCTGGTGTGGGGAAATGCATGTGACAAAAGTAAAGACATGATGTTCTGCTCCTTGGCAATCCCAGATTAGCTCCAGCCCACTCAAGGCAGATTTGCACAGGTGCATCTACACTTGAGAAGCAGCCCAAGGACAGCCTGAAACAAGCAGGGGACCTTTAAATTGTTTTCACTCATCTCTTCCATTTGAGGACTAGATATACAATAAAGTTATTGAAAAATCTGAAGAACTTGTTCTCTAGAAGGTGATGATGTAGGGAAGGACACCTGGAGCAATGCTAATTCAGCAAGGGTGCAATTTCAAATTCTGCCCAGCATGTGTTTTCCTTGTAGGTGACCTCCATAATCAAACAGAAGCATGAGCTGCTCTCTTGCAGAGTGAGGTCACAGAAGTCTTTTCTGGCTTCCACAGTTTCTCCTTGTAAACCCAAGCAACCAAACAGTACTGTTGGCCTTGGATCCACAGTTCCAAGGAAATTGCTTCCTTTTACCCTGGACCAGCATGTTAAGGTATGTTCGTACCTCAGGCTTTTTGCTGCCTCTCATTCTGCTCCTACTCTCCAACACCATTCAGGAGGCTCTTCATTTAGGCAACTCCTCAGCTTAACCTTATCCCCCTAAACCACTGCACCCTCTCCTGTGCTGTACCAGTCTCCAAACTCTCCTTGGAAGCGTGCATGCCTGCATTCTAGATCAGTATCTTTAACTATAAAGTCATACATAGAATGTACTCTTCAAAACATTATTGGTTTCAGATTAAGCATTAGGCTATTAGGAAATGACTGAGTTAAGTCTGTCTATTCAAACCAGGTCACATACCACCTTAAATCTTACAGTTTCTTGAGTGGTTTCAGTGATTTGATTTTGGGCTTGAAGGCTGACTTCCATGGGACTACGCAGATTGTCATAATTTTTTTCACAGAAAGATTAATTTATGTTCATTAACATATGCTGTTTGTAGATACAAGGACTAATTCATATGCTGTTTGAAAATCCAGCAATATCTGTGAGCTTTACCTGCAAAAATTTCTTTTAAGACAGCTGGATATCACTTTTAACAAAGGAACACTGGGTGAGAATCACAATGAAGTTCTCTGGTTATGGTAAGATAGGCTACTCCACAAAACAACAAACAGAACTTCCTTTGTGAGGAGGAGTACAAATTTTGTGAAGAGGTAGCAGTAGCAGCACTTAATCCATTGATCACACAATCTCCTCCCAGAGAAGTCTTCAGTCCCAGCTAGGCCTGAGGCACGAGCTCTGTCCACCACAGCTCATGGACTTTCCAGAAGCCTTACTGGTTAAAACCACATTTTGGTATGTTATATACTCATCTGCCTAATGAGCATGAGAGTTGTTTTCACTATGTGATCAAGACAGAATTGATACAAACTTGCTGCAACAGGAACAGCTGTTGGAGTTACTCCTTCCTTTCAACTTCCTATCTCTCATTCCAAAGTATTTCTGGATACTTTGAAAATTACTAGAAAAGGTCATGTTTCTAGCACTCTCTGGATTTTGATAGGGGAAAAACCAAGCTTTCAGCTGAAAAGTAACAGTCTGGGTCACAGCTCTCAAAAGACCAGCTATATCCTTATTACCTCAGTTCAAATCATTTGAACCAACACTTAATCATGTATCCAGAAGGAAGCTTTTTCCAATTTCTTCATCACCCACAGTAATGAGAAAGAATCACCGGCAATGTTTTGGGCATACCCAGGTTTCAGATCATCATCAAAACACTGGGAAACAGTCCTTTGTTCCTTCCAGCCCATGAGATGTAAGAGAAAGGGGCTGTAGTTATGTTTAGCATTTTCCAAAACTGCCTTAGTGGCTCTTGGACCTAAATGTTATTTTTAGATGTGCCTTGGCTGCACAGTCCTCAGAAGTCTTCAAGTGCAGAGTAGTTATTAAATCAATTGAAGTCAGAGGAACTAATCTCCCTGAAAAGCTTGGCTGCAGGAGCATACATCTACTCTGAGTTTGATTTGGAAGTACCTAAGTTGCTGTGAGGCTTAACACTCAGGAAAATTTATTCTTAAACAAAAGTTCAAATGTGACAAAGACACTGAAGCAATTCCTCTGTAAAATGGAATTAAAGAGACACAATTGTGGGAAGGAGGGGGAACAGGCACCAGTCTGTCAAGCATAATAAAATGCCAAAGCAAACCAGTGTTTGAGGCGAAGATATCTCTTACCTACAATTACTAACAGAGGATAAGTAAAAATACCAATTTTTCAGAAAAAAATAACACATTCCAAATTACAGATCTGTTGAAAGAAACCTATTATCTAGCCCAACATTTGAAGCATCTCCAAACGTTAGGATAGATAAACTCTGCATTTTTTAATTTCAATTTCATGTCTTTTTGTCACTCCCAGGTGGACCTGTCTGACCATTACAGCAGGGAATGTGACACAGCATGTGTTACAAACATGGTGCAGTTTGATACCCAATTAGTCTTCAGATAGTTGGAAAAGAAAATTCTACCTGTTTTCAGCTGTGTTGTAGCAAAGCCCTAACCTGATTCAGAACAGTTTTGGGGTTTTTTTTGCTGCTACTTTCAGCCTCCACATTGCAGAAGTGTCAGAAGGACAGGCAATAAATTCTGCAAGCAAACACACAGCCCTCCAAGTCCCAGCTGGGCATCTCCATCCTCCCACCCCCTGCAGAGCAGCACACAGTCACAGGGTCTGTAAATTCAAGATGCCACCTTGTCCCATTATGAACCCCCAGCTAACAGCTCCCACACATTTCCCCTCCATCCATTGTGCAGCTTGGGAGTAGAGAAGTTCAACCAACAGGAACCAGCATCAGAGATTAGGTAAGGCTGACCTGACCTATTCCTATAGATTTCCAGGCACTGAAGACACTTTAGCTGGTGAGTATGGAAAAGGTCCAAATATTAATAAAAAAATATTGCACAGGTAGTTTTCAAAGGAAACCCAAGGAAATGCTGTAAGGATAACTCAGATCTGTCCCATGCAGCATATGGAAACATGACTGAGAAGGACAAGATTCTGAGCTCCCAGGTCTAGACCTGAACCTCAGCCAGGTACACTGGCAGTAACCACAAAAGCTGCCCCTTCAGTAGGCATGAAGCAGTTTCCAGCAAAAGGCACTAACAAATGTGTAACACAGTAATCTACTTTTGTGAATTGTAAGTCATACCATCCTGAAGAATACTTACATCTGTGGCTTTCTGAGTACTTATCACTGCTGTGAAAAATTAAAAATGCAGAGATAAGAGTACAAGACCATCAGCTGCAACACAGGATGACCACAAATCATTTAGATCAGCATTACTGAAAGCAAAAACCCAAAATCTCTTACTGTTTCCATAATACAGATAGGTTGATTTAGTAGACAGAGGTCACAAAAGTTGTGGCTTTCCTGTGTTCTTACTGTGCATGGAACCAGGCTTTACCATGGCTGAAATAATTTTATTCTTATGCTTATGGCACTGAAGAAAGTCGTGTGCTGACAAAGATTTTTGAAGCAACAAGATATCAATTTAACCTATGTCAGGGCTAAGGTTGCTGACAATGCTTTCCTGGTAATTAGATAAGCTGCAAATAAACAAATAGGTAGAGCTCAAAAGACTGGCCTGTCCTTTAGCTTTTATAAAGCAACCCCAACACAATTCAGTGATGATGCCAAAACTATTTTCATTGCACTAAATATGTAAATGAAAGAAGAAAACAAGAATAAACCAAAAAATCTCACAACCACCATGCTGTGCTATTTGCTGGTAAATGCTCTGTGGATGCAGGTATCCATGAAGGATATGCCTGCCTGCATGGATTCTCTGTTTTGTCTTTGGAGCAAGAACCTCATTTAATGCTAATTAACTCTCACCACTACCAGCTCTCCAGATGCTGCAGAATGTAGACTAGAAGGATTATTTCCCCAGTATGTATCACCTGATATGAGCAGGACAACTTTACTCTGTATTTCTTGGCATGTTTTTGTGGTATTCTCCTACCTTATGCATTTCTACTTCTAACACTTGTATAAAGCACAAAGAAGTTCACAGGAGTTATGTCTTCTGCTTTATGTTTTAAAATAAAATTTTACCCTCTACTAGTTTTCCCAGCAGAGCTAGTCAGTGGAAAAAAAGCCTGATATTTTAGGCAGTAATTGTGGTCTCATGCATATCAAGTTGACTCTGGAGTAATTCAACTAAAATCAAAAGAATCATATTCATGCTACTGCTGAATTTGAATTAACAGTAAGGAAGACTGATGAAAACTGCCTGTTGGAATCTTCCTGCCAAAATTGCTCATGGGAAAGGGAAAAAATCCAACCAACCAGCTTTAGTTTTCATATTATGAAGGGCTGAATCTGTAAATCATAAGCAACCTTCTCTCCCTTCCCATGTCTTAAATTGAGAGCTACACACAGCTAATATGAAATCAAAGCCCAGAAAATACAAAATCTTAATGTTCATTTCTTTTTAGAACAGAGACAAAAGCTTCTAAAGCATTATTGTAAACAAAGACCCATCTTCACCCAGAAGCAAGGCAAAAGAGCTACCTCTACAAAGTGTTCTGCAAAGAAAATATTTTAGAGTAATATATCTGGTTTAGGACAGCACTATGTTTATCATTAAATGTCTACTCAGGTATTCCCTACAGAACTTTCTTAAATATGGTGTGAACAAGTACATAAAGATGAGACTTGCAAAGATTTTAGGTCATTTTTCAGTTGTAATTGTCTGCTGAGTGTTACATATACCAATGGAAACACCAGAGCCAAGAGCCTCCTTTGGTTACAGTTTTAAGATGAAACAGGAGAATGAAGAGTTAACTCCCCAGGAAAACATGAACATCCCAAAGGCAGAGCTGGTAACATTGCTGTTGCCTGGCAGGATCCTGAGGTGAGCATCTGCCTCTCTCTGAGCAGAGATGCCCATGTTATATATAGAAAGACATGCTGAGCAGAAAGGTGAATTAACTTCCCCTCCACCAGAGCTTCAAATTTCAGGAAGATTTCTGTACCAGTCTAACTGAGGTTCATGGATTTGGGTTTGTGTGTCAGGCTTTTCACATACAATGAAGCTCCTTCTCTTGCCTTTTAGTGCTAGGGAGCTCTTGAGAAATCAAGGCTATATACTCACAAAAGAAGAGGATTTAAACCAGGGATTCAGGCACGTACCATCAATCACCAGCAGGCAAACATTTGGGTAAAAAGCTGAAGCACTATAATTTATTTCCTCAACATGATTTCTGCCTAAGGTAACCTGAAATGGTCATGAATATAAGATGCTTAAATGACTGTAAAAAAATTGATTTTTAAATATGAAGAATGATTTAAAGATTAATTATTCACAATCCCCTTCCTACCTGCAACCCATTTTTTCATCTGCCATTTTTCCGTTTCATCCTCAATGCCACTCATATTCCAAGACTATTGCAGCCATTCCATGGTGCTGTCTTGTGCCTTCACAGCATTAAGAATTAGAAAAAAAGCAGACAGTGTGACAAATTTAACAAGTATTTACAACCAGCTATGCTAGCAACAAACAAACTATAACTCCTTATCGCAGAGCTCTCGTAGCTGAAATGCTCCATGGATAAAAATTGTATTAATTACTAGAGCTTAATGCAGTAAGAGAAGGGCTGAGAGCACAGTGTTAATTTACATGAGCACTGCATTTTGATAATTGCTATATCAGTGTAAAGCTAACACTACAAGTGAGGTCATTGAGCTGAGCTCTCACATAACAGAAATACAAATATCTTGAGGGATGGAAGTGCACAGATAAGGTAACCAGGCAATCTTGCAGTCATTTACTGAGCTGTAGCAATCGATGCAGGACTAAGGCATTTTGAACTGCTGCTCTCAGGCTGTATGAAGTTGCTCCCCTTCTGCTTCTGTCTTGTTTCCACAGTGTCACCAAAGGGCAAAGGGCTGATGCAGATTTAGGGAGGCAGCCCTGGAAAGACAGAGGTGCCTGAAGATGGCCATGAGCCAACAGAAAACCTTGACAACAAAAGATCTCCATCCCACAGGTGGCATATCCCATGAAATGGAATTGTTGCACACAAGTTATCAGAAGCAAAAGGCCCATACAGGATTTCCTCAGCTGGCCACTTTTTGACAGAACAATTGTTTCACTTCTCACCTGCACAAGCTGACCTGACCCTACAGCCCATAGAATCATAGCAACTAAACAGAAGAATTATCAATAAAATAGTTCAATTACAGATAGTTTATGGATAAGAGTAAATTCACTTTAATTTTGGGGGGAAACAAATCTGTGCTAGTCCATCATCAAGACCACTTGAAACAAAGGAAAAAACTAATTTAAAATTCCTTGGATGATGTCAATATTTAACTGACCTCAAGGACAAAATCAGACAATTTGTATACTCTTAGAAAACAGATTCTGAATTTCAAGAGTACATCTACTGAGTTTGGGGAGGGAATGCCTTATTCTCTTTTTTCTGTGTGAATTGGGCAACACAAAGCCCAGAGAGTACCTGAAAATAGAGGCCACCCTGGGTGAGCTGTGTAAGCACAGAGGTCATCTAAAGCAAAAGCTGGTAAACCATTCATCACCTGTGTCAGAAAACAGATTAGAAATACCCAGGCAGCTATATCACCATGCAAAATCTGCCAGCACTTCCAAGGACAGGGATCTCATTTCCTAAGCCTTGCTCTGCTTTCCTGGGATCCGCTCTTAGACCAGTAAGCAGCCTCCCAAGGGGAGGAAGTCTGATCAGCACAAATCTGAACGAGTAACCTACCAGTGTGGTCATGGAGATCAAAACCACTCTGTCTACCCAAGCAGACACTGAGGGATACAAGTCTTCTTTGCCCTGCAGCTGGCTTAGAGGAACGTACATGGAAAGATTTAAATCTTGTAACAGCCTAGCTCTTCTCCTTGCTCCCCTGTTTTAAGCAAGCTTCCTGAGAAGCTGCTGAAGGGGTTCACTCACAATGCTCCTTTCAGGTAAGATGGCTGCACTGGCATAGCAAAGCATGTACAGAAACAGTCAAAACCCACCAAAAGATATCATAAACCCCCATCTTTTTAACTTGTTCTATCTCTACCAGCATATTCCCTTTTCTAGAATGAAAAAAAAACCCTCACAAACTTTCCATTACATAAAACTATGACAAAGTCATAGAATTACTATGCCTTGCCAGAAAGTTTTTGCCTATGTTTAAATTGCCTTATTTAACAACACGCAGTTTAGAGCAATGAGATATAATCTTTCCATGTGCTTCTCTGGCCCACTAAAATGAGCAAGGAACATGAACTGATTCATGGCTGTTATACCCTCTGTCCCACCTGGCCTCTCCTATGCAGTGTAATAAAAGCAGTGCTGCAAATCTTTAACATGACTGTTAGTAATGCAAATATACACAGTTTGCTCAAAATCAGTGTATACCTAAAACCTCTCTGGAGGCATCCATTTGAGTATACATGAACTCTGTATTGTTCACTAGTTTCCTCTTCTTCTTCTGTCCCTGGCCAAGATATGTTGGAAAGGGCAGGATCCTGCCAGCCTCACTGACTCCCAGCTTCCCCCTCCTGGTGGGGCAGCCTTGATGGCAGAGACTGGGCTTCACTCCCAGCCACCCTGGGATTTCTCCTAGTGCTAATTTCACGTCTCCTGGGAGGGAAATATAATGAGAACTGGCTACGAAGCAGTCATTTCCATTTGTAAATGGGATAGCACAAAGGAAGAAATGAGAACAAATTTCCATATGTACAGTCTCTGCTAAACAATCATCACTGCAAATCTCTCCCCAGCGTGTGTGGTGCGTGCTGCCTTTATGGAATCAGCAGCACAATCAGAATAATTAATGAATCCAGGCATCGTCACATCAGCTCAGAGGATCCACTAGAAGAGAACTGGATCTGATCTGATTTCAGACCACAGTTCATGTGCAATGGTGTGGCTACATGGATTAGTCATTTTACAATGAATTTTGGGCTAATTAATGAATGCTGTATCTCAAGCAAGCCCGGACTGTGATCAAATATCTTTGCTTACAATCACTCCATGTCAAAACAACACTTACCCACATCCCTATTTTTAAATTAAAATACCAAGATGCCCAATTAAGTGAACATGGTGGCTACAGAGGATGGCTGGGCATGGGCAAAGCCGGTGTTGAAGAAGGATGGAGTGCAGAGTGTCCATAATTTACCCTAACTAGCTGGAGAAGAATCAAAATATTGCCTTCCTTTTTCCAGTGTGGGGGCAGGGGGACAGGGCTTATGACTCACCCTGCTGAAATAGGCTGTTTTTCTTCTGAAGGCAGTATCACTCCTGATCTTGACAAGGAGAGTAATGCCAATTTCTTTGGCAATAATTAGCATACATAACAGAGAGGACAAAGGGTTCATTTTCTTCCCTTCTCCTTTGTTTTCAGTTGGCTCTTCTACTGATTCTACATGAATTATTACTAAAAATCAATGCCTCATGCTGAAGTAAATATTCTGGATGAAATGGAAAAGCTTCTCAAATTTTATGCATGGTCACTGAATGCAGCTGATTTTTGCACAGAAAATGGACATTTAAAAAGAAAAGTATCAGTTTGTTTTACTGGTTCTTTTCCCTATTTGGAAAACTTAAATGCACAATCTGGTTGTCCAACCACCATCTATCTCCTTACTTATTCCTTTCAAAAAATCTTTTGAACAGATACTGGCACATTTGGGATAGATTTTGAAAGTTCTGGTTTTCGGATCAAATTTTCCAATGCAAGTTTTAGCCCTCTTCACATCTGCTCACACCGTATTCATGATATGGGTTAAAACTTCTTTTGGTAAGTCCTTTTTCCCTTTTGAAGAATTATTTGGGATTTGCCTCAGTGTTCACTTTTCTGCAGAACTGCAAGATAACTATGGATAAAAGACCTTCGCCTGTCCTTCAGTGAGTACTGGCCTCAAGTGAAGAGCTCAGCTGCAGTCAAAGTTTGTCCTAACAAAGAAGCCTGATTAAATAAGCAAAATTTACCATTTGGCAGAGTCATTCAACAGTTCATAAAAGTTGAAGACAATACTAAATGTTTTGATCAGAAACCATGCTTAAGTCTTTGACTTGCATCCTTGATGACCTTTCAATCACATTTGAATACATTTCAATTACCAAGGCAGAAAAATTACTCTGGCAGACAGACCAAGGTCATTACCAATTTACTAACATCTCTACCTTCCCTGTATCTTCTATGGCTCATATAATAAATATAATAATAAACTATTCTTTTATTCCTCAAAGAGTGACGTAGCTTAGTTTGTTTTAAATGCTAACCCAAACTACAACAGATGTTATAATTGTTGGGTAGAATACTTGAGAAGCTGTGGCATCATTTGTGTCTCCATTTTTATCTGCTACTGGAGGCCTTAAAACACAATAAATGGAAGTACAATAAAGGAAAAGAGCAGAAGAGTGACTCAAATGCATTGGCATCACTCTAGACAAAAAATACAAAAATCTAAAGTTTTTAAGTGATCACATTGATCTCCAGTAAAAATGAATAGATGTCACAGGTGGACTGAGAACCCAAGTAGGGAAACATCAACAGAAAAAGATGGAAAGCAAGAATCAAATTCAAAGATTTGAAAAAAGTTAACTCGTCATTAAAAAAGAAGACATAAGAGGCTTCCTCAGCTCATTGATACTGATCTAACAGTCCACTTAGAATCTGGGAAAAGAATGGGCACTGTATGCTACCTTTGATGACAAATTATCTTAATCAAGTACGTTACGAGAGACGAAAACATTCAAGTTCTCTTGTTAAAAAATACTCTTTTTAAGGAAAGTAGGCTGTAAGAAAGATTCAATAACAATATATTTTTTTCAAATCTGAATTGATTTTTTTAGTCATAAAAGTAAAGAAAGTTGTCTGTCAGCACAAGAACTTGAGCGTGTCTCAGCAGGGACAACAGCCGGCTCAGCTTGCCTTGTGCCTTTGGTGCATAGATGCATCCCATACATGCAGAATGGATACCAAAGGTCACGTGGCAAAGAGACCCCCAAAAATTATCAATGTGTAATATCAAGTTAGGTCTAACTAGGGTGGCCTTTACCAGATAAAAACAGTTCCAGTCTTTTGAGCCTTCTTTCAAAGCTAATGATACCAGTTTTGTTTCAGTCTAAAGACTTAAGATAGTCTACAGTGAAGAGTTGTAGGCTTGGCACAGGTTGACCAGCAGCCTAATTATAGCTGTCATCTCATTAATGCAGAAAGATTTTATTGCCTTCCTCTTGGAGATATAAGTGGACTTAATCTTGTATCTCAATCAGGCTTAACAGAACATTAAATACAAGTGCTGTCAGTAGCCAACTTCTTTGATGAAGGCAGCAGTACATAAAGCTGAATTGAATTAATAATTAAATTACTCCTGCAGAACTCGCATGATGGTAGAAAAATTCTGTGAAAATTCTTAAGTAAATGTTAACATTTTCAACAAAATAACCACTGTCTTTGATTAATGGAGATCTAATCAGACTATACATTAATTTGGAATAATCTATGAACTGTCATGGAAGTAATTTGTGTCATCTCAAACCCAGAACAAATTTGTCAAAGTACTACATGTAATACAAGGTCTTGATGTAATTAACTTCAGTGATTAAAACTCTCATAAACTGTGTGTCCTTGGCCAAGCACAGCACTGCCATAGTCTCAGTTCAAGAGAGCTGATGGGTCAGCACTTACCCTTGTAACACAAGTACAGGAAGTTTACTGCAGGCAGACCTATGCAGTTGGTTACACCACTCTGCCTGCACAGAGATAAAATCATACATACTTTATGAAACACCACAGAAATTGGGAAGATACAGAAAGTGCAAAGTGCAAGCAAGACAAAAAATCCTAAAACACTCCTTATGTTTTCAGAATCATGCTGAAGACTTAGCATTCTAAGGTGTGACATCTGGTTCTATGGCAGGTTTTCCTTACTTTTTACTTTGTTAGTAGCCATGCTCATTGTAGCACCTGCACCTCATGTTGTAGCAACAATGCATATTGCTTTTGATGGGGTAGTAGTTATATTGAATTAGATTCCCAAAGGGAAACACACTTCTCCCAGAAAGCTTCAGCTGGAGGCTCAAGCTGGAGATGCCCCCAATGCTGGGCTCAGCTCTTTGCCTCCTTTGGAAGCTGCTCCATGGCTCAATTAGAGTCACTACATAAACACCCCGGCATTTTCTGTAATCTCACAGCTTGCACACTCTGCTGTGATAAAATGGAAGAGAGAGGTCCTCTTCCTGCTCCACAGACTGCATTTGGTTTCTATCCAGTAAATGCTTGAAGTAAATCAGACTTTCCAGTATGGCCTGCAACTGGCAGAAACATCCTTACAGATGCTCCCAGATTGTCTTTAGCATTCCCCAGGAGGCATTAGGAGCCCAGACCATGGGAAGAACATCTCACTATTTCCCATTACCTGAGCAATGGGCAGTAAAGGTGAGGGCAGATTTTCAGAGGAAGAAAAAACCCCACACAAATATAAACAAAAGCATCATAAAGGACCCCTAACCTAACACACTAAGACAGACAATCCTGGAGGGGAAAAAAGGGGGATGGAACCAAAAGAGCTATTTCATCTCACAAGATACATTTTGACAATTCTTCTAGACTGTCAAAGCAAGTAAATGCTGACTCTATCTCCTAGCTTCTTCTGTCCTCGTCTCATAACCTTTCATCAGCAATGCTGTTACTTAAAAAAGAAGTATGAGACAAATCTTGTGTGTTTGACTGCACTGCAGGAGCCAGCTTCAGTGAGAGACAGAGCAGAAATGCTTATCCCAATGAAAAGGAGACACCTTCTCATTAGTAAGTGATCAGGACTCTTTTAACAAGGACTTGACCTTTCTAAACCTGGCATAGGTCAAACAAATGGAGACACGGCTAGTTCATGGCAATCCCTTTTATATACAATACAGTGAATTTTTCATGTGCTGTTGCCACAGAAGACTACTGGCAGCTCAAGAAGCACAAAAACCAATGCACTGAAAGGATCTTCTGACACTACTGTGTTTCTGCTTTGTGACCACTTCTTGCTCATCGTTCTGTGCTTATTGAGCTCCATTCACAAACCCTAAAGAATCTGGTGAATTGAAAGAATCTGAAAAAAAAGAATCTGAAGCAGGGCTGTGGAAAAGCGCATCACAGGGAGGCATGAATGTGAATTACTACTGACTGACAGCAGGCACAAGAGTCAAAATCTACTCCCAGTTTCCTTACTGATTTTCTGTGTCTCCCTATCCCTTTGTTTCCCTTTGCTATTTGTAAAGCAATTGGAATCACAAAATTCTTCAAATGTTTAGGTCAAAAGTACAATACTGGACAACAAGAGGATACACACATCTATTGCCATATTTTGCTGCTCAGAAACCTGGCAATCTGCTGTAACCTTAAAGTGACCAAAGCAGATTCAAATGAAGTTAGGAGAAGAAACCATGCTCACTTGCTCTTTCCTCAGGAGTAACAATTTTTGACAAACCAGGTTTATAAGGACAGGTGTTTTGGAACACTTTTGAGTAAATTTGTCTAACATTGCTAAGTACAACAGAGGTTTTATGGAAATAAAGATAGGTGCTATTTAAGTATTTTTTTTTCAGGAACAGCATCATGATGTAAAATTTGCATTATCAGGTTAAGGTTAATTTAATGTTTAATGCATCATTAAACAGGTTAGCTCACACAGTGATGTGCATGGAGCTTCATGATGGTGTCACCATCAGGGTCATTGGAAGGATGTATGAAAAACAACAGAATCATCTTGCTGCTACTAGGAAAGGGCTTTACCTGTGGTTGTTGTTATTGGGACAGCATTTTTGTGCAGCATAAAGCAGAAAGATGGCATCAAATGCCCTAGCAAACTTCTGTGTCCCTTATGACTAAGCTGCACACAGGTAACAGTATAAAAAGGTTCAATCCCTGTTTGACACACTTGTGCTGGTAAAAGTTACAAGCATATTCATGACATTTCAACCCAAGGAAGAGTTTTACTGAAACAGCACAAGGCATGGATTTATGTGAGGTGTCCTGGTGGCACAGCCTGTGGGCATTCCTGTTAATTGCAAAGGTGCCCTTTGCATAGGTATGGCCCCAACCATATGAAGGGAGAACACAGAACCAGGTATCAGGTAGGTTCTGGCAGAAATCCCTCCATGGTTTTACCCTCTTTGAAAAGTGGTCCTTCAAAGGAATCCCAGACCAACTCCAGACATTCTTTAGGCAGCCATTAGTCCTTGAGAAATTTGGCATCTTCAGGTTACTCTGCATCACTCAAAGATAACCTGTCCTAAATGCTCGGACCAGAGCTTAATTACTTACATAATTAAATACAATAACTCTCCCTCTAACCAGGGCCTCTGTCCCTTACACCAAGGGGATGTAATGCCCCCCAGGAAGCACTGTCATGCTGCTATCAAGTGAAAAATAACTTTGGGTTCCTTTAGATTTTTTTGTTTGCTTTGTTTTGCAGCATGACCCAGAATAAAAGCTTGGCATTGAGCTGTTTATAGGATAAAAGACACAACTGACACAACACAAGTTGAAACAGCTCAATAGCTGAAAACAGTAACTTCCTGCAGAGTTGATGTGACAAAATTTAGACTCATTTTTGGACTTGGGCGACAGATCTTCAGGCCAGCACAGAGCAGCAAGTGTATTGAAAGCAGGCTGTGTAAAATTCAGCATGCAGCTTACCCAAATTAGCTTTTTGTGAGACAGCCTCACAGCTCGGAGAAGGTTTCTTAAAAACAACACCTTGATGGTGCTTTTTAAGGCTATGCAAGTGTCTGTGAAAGAAACAAGGCTGACTGCAGTAAATGGAAGGTTTAACATATCTAGGATAAGCTCCTACTAAAATTTTCATATGACATAATAAGGCTCAGATTTAAATCCTTTGGTCTTTGTAGAAAATGAGTTTACCTGACAAAAGCAGATTCAGACATTTAAATCTGGTACTGACAAAATAGTGGGGATTTTGCTACCAATTTTAAAGGAAGTATGTCTGGGTTGCCAGGGTATGATGCTCTTTGTTGTACAGTGACAGCCACACCCCACAACTCAGCTGGGAGCTGAGCACTCAATAATTGGAGGGACTTGGCTTGAAAGTAGGGGAAATATTGATGCCTACCTCATCTTGAAAATACACTATCTGCTTGCAACAGTTATTTTGGGACTTCACATTTATGAATACATGACAGGACCTTCTCTCACAATCCTCTCCTGCCCCACCTGCAAATTATCCCCCCACACTATTCCATCTGAGAAAAGGAGAACATTCAGTATTATAGTAAATAGTGACACCTGAGTATTAAAATTATGTATCTCTCTAGTAAAACAGCTGGAGTAGAGGACATGAAAATAAACAACTTTTTGTCTACTTCAGTGAAAAAAAGAAGACAAAATTTTGCATAGATCAAAATACTTCTGTCAAATTAATTTGTTTAACAAATAACTACCAGACTTCTGGAAAGTGTTAGATGCTCCTAACTTTCATGAAAAGCATTTAGAAAACAAAAGGTGACACTTGTGTCTGCTCTGAATCTGCAAATTCCACTTGAACCAATTCTGCTACAATTTCTCCATCTACTCGACTTTTTCACTGCAGCATTTGGTTACCTTTGAACTACAAACTTCCCTATCTTCAGAATCACTCTGTGAATGGAAATCATCTCACCTTTTCACCACCTCCCTGCTCTTCTCCGAACCCTGCCAAGCTCTGCCAAGTGCTCTTTTACCATTAATTCTCACTCTCATGAACAAAGTGGACCACCAAGCACAGGATGTGCACAGACCAGTAATATGTGCCTCCCAGGCAAAGATTTCTTCTTCCTCAAAACCAGAGAGAGAACAAGACAAAGTCAGAGGCACCTTTACAGTCCAGTTCAGCTCTCAGGGAAGTGCAGTGGCATCTGCTCCAGGCTGCATCTCTGCCTAGACCACAGTGCATGACCTGCAAGCACTAACAAGCAAGACAGAAGGATGCAAAGAAGTCACAGCACACACCAGCATTAAGGCTTTGTCCTGCATCCTGACACAGTTTCAGATCAGACTCCATAAATAACTTAAATAACATTTCCATATCAAAAGAACACAACTGTCCTTGTTAACTTCAGCTGGAATTTTTGAGTAAGAAAAGAGTGGTCAATTCCCCCATGACAAAGACCCAAAAAGCAAACAAACAATTAATGGTCTTGTAGCAAGAAATGTGAGGTCCTCCTAACCATACTGCAACATCAGTTCAATTTTTTTAAAGGATTATTATAATACAAAAATGTTAATGTCATTCTTCAGTTTTCTAATATCACTGTTGGAAAAAACTAGGAGTATGCAGTTTTATTTCAGCATGAGTAAGGGTTAAGGGTTTAAATGTATAGAAATATTCAGGTTAAACATATTCTTTCAAAGTTATTCTGCCTCTCAGTTCTTATTCACTACCTGTCTTTAACTAGTAGGTGGGAAAACTGCTCGTAGTTCTCCTTGAACTCATCCCACTGAAGCAGATTTGAAAGACACCAGATTTCTAAAAGCTCTGGTAACTTTTCTTCATATGGCAAAAGAGAAAGCTGTCCCAAGATGCCTAAGCAGGTCTCACTTAGTCAGTGAGGTGTGTTCAAAGTCTCACTCCTTGACTTTCCTGGCCATTCAGGCATCAACTCACCTGTACACAGGGCTTTGCCTTAGTATGTTTCAGGTGCTTTAGGTACTTCTGATTTGGAAAAAAGTACCAAAAGTAATTCTCCAATAACCAAAATCTTTAGTCCCTTTGGAATTTTCCTTATTGCATGAATCAGTCACTGATTAGGAAATAGCAGTGGAGAAGACCGGACAGCCTTGAAAAACCAACCACACACAATATTGTGAACCCAGCTTCCCCTTCATTCTGTATGCAAAACACATGATCCAGCTAAAAACAACAGAGCACCTCAGATCTACTTCTCCAGCGTGCTTTTGGAATTGCCATTAAAACCTAATTTTTACCCTCTGATCTTTCCAATCTTCTTTCCACTTTAAAAGATCTCTGGAGGTGGCAGGAGCAATCACCATCAGACTCTCTTAAATGAGCAGCTCCAGGCTTTTGAGGTTTTGCTGAACACAGAAATACATTGACACAAACAGCCCTGGAAACACAGAACTAAAAGATGGCTCGTAGCAAAGGAAAAGGGTCTTTTCAGGAATTATCACAAAAATTGTATACAAAGCAAATCTACCCAGGATTGTTTCCCACAATTTTATACTATAGTAATACTGTAACAGTGAAAATGGAAACTGTATTTTCTGTTTCTGAGAAAAAGAGGTACATTCTGTTAGTTTTGTGAATTCAGACATGCATTAGTTCAGTCCCCACCTTGGGAGGCAGAGTCCTCATGCTGCACATGGCATGCCAGAGCACGGCAAGGAAGAGAAGTCCTTCCAGTTTCACATTAGAAGGATATTTTCCTCCATGTGATTTTACATGGTAAGTCCAGATTGTTCATCAGTCACCCACTGACCTTTCCAAAATCCTCTTTAATACTTAATTCTGCATTTTATAATTTTAAGCCAAGTCTGTGCAGCAGGAAACCATGTGTGAAGAAGATAAAACAGAAAGCTTAACAAAAACCAGCCTCCTCATGTCCATCACCCTTAACCCAAAAGATTGGAGACAATAAATGCCCAGCACTTAAATACAGCTCCAACATCAAAGCACTTTACAGACCCCACATACCCTGCAATAAAAGACTTGGGGAATATAAAATGCTCCTCTGTCAGGATGACCTGTCAGTAATTCCACTGTAAGTACTCCCTTTCAGGAGACTTGCACCAGCTTCCCTGAGGGCCTGCTCCTCATCTCACCAATATCCCTGTAAAAATCTTTCAGACACTGTATCTAATTGAGCAACTGTTGAGTGTGAAAATAAGCATCACAGGGATATAGAAAGAGCATCCAGATGGACAATGAACATCTGTAATATTTACATCCATTGGCAGAAAGCAGCCAGAGAATCTTAATGGAATTGGCTTCCATGGTAGATGTGAAGGATCTTAGAAAGGAGAAGGAAGAGGTGTAATAGAGAGAAAGACTCATACAGAGCAGTGGAAGGAGCCTCAGAGAAGGAAGAGTTCAGGCTTAGGACCAGAGATGCCAAAGGAGCCAAACCAGTGGACATCAGCACTTGCTGATGTAAAAGCTGCAGCACAAGGAAGGGTTGGACTCAAGAGCTGGGGCACAGCTGGCCAGAGGAAAGATACAGCCCAACATTCAAACAACTATTCATTTTAACAGTTGCATCCATGACTGCATGGAGATGAAGAAATTAATTTTGAATTAATTTTTACAATGTAAATTACATTTTAATGCATTTTTCCTTTTAAACAAATTTGTTTAAAATTTAATAAGAAACACTGGTGAATTTCTTGAATAACTGATTTTTCTGGTAATCTGTTGAAGTAATTTATACAAGAAACACTGCATTAGCAAATCATGCTGTAAAGTTTAATAAGTTAAAAGATGATGATTTTATACAAAAGTAGGAATTGAATAAGAGCTGTAGCTGTGGATGTCAATTCAAGTTCTATAGTAACGCAGTAAATAATAATAAAAGTATCTAAGTGAATTCATGCCCTTTGCAAAGTGTTTTTCTATCAAGAAATGCAAGCATTTTTTATTTTGATAATGAAAATGAAGACATTTTGTCCTAACTAATTTTCAGTTTCTATTTTCTCAGAAAACATGCAGGAAGATGTTTTTTAAAAGTAGCTAAAAGTTAGAAACACAATGTGAATCTAAAATTGCTGTTCTTCATCTTCCTCTTACTCCTTACAAAGCACCTACAATGTAGGTACCACAGTGTAGTAGAGCATGTCTCATACAAGCAAAGGCTGGGAGAATTGGGATTGTTCAGCCTGAAGAAGAGAAGGATTTGGGGTGACCTAACTGAGGCCTTCCAGTACCTGAAGAAAACCTACAAGAAAGGAGACTATTACCAAGGGCAGACAGAGAGTGACAGGATAAGGGGGGGAATGGCTTTGAACTGAAATAGGGCAGGTGCAGATCAAATAGTAGATAGAAATTCTTCCCTCTGAGGGTGGTGAGGCACTGGCACAGGTTGCCCAGAGAAGCTGGAGCTGTTCAAGGTCAGGCTGGATGGAGTTCAGAGCAGCCTGGTCTAGTGGGAGGAGCCCCTGCCCATGGCACAGGGGTTGAAACTACATGCTTTTTTAAGGTCCCTTCCAACCCAAACCATCCAATGATTCCTTGAAAGGAAAACGGGCAGAGTTGTAAGAGCTGAGCACTAAAAGGCTTCAGGATGGGCCAGACTTTCTGAAGCTCTTAGCTATCCAAAGATACTCTGAAGATCTTCTGTGCTATTGGAAATCCCTTTAAGTCATCTATTGTCACACTTTATAACAACAATCATCATCATCATCTTCTTCTGCTTGTTTTTGTTGATTGCTCAATTTTTCTTACAGAAACAGCTGAAGCTTTTTCACAAAATCATTTCAGAGAAGTTCTTCAGTGATGATGTGTAAATATGACAAAATACAACGTGTTTATCCTATCCATCTTCTAGGTGATACATGATACGCACTTATGCAGAGAAACGAACGTCCTGTTTAGCTTGTTTAAACCCCATGATTATATTTTGATTAAACAGACCAAGAATTGAAACATAGTGCTCAGACATTCATAACTTCTAAGAACACAGCTTCAACATATTTTTAATCAAACCTACTTAAGACTATTTGCTTCAATAAAGAATGGATCTCTGCAATCAATGCTTATTGCATGTTTCTTTGACCAAACATATAATTTAATGCAGTCTCTACATGAAAACTGTCTTTAAAGAAAAGTTCAGCTAAAAATCTGAATCTTAGTATTTAATTTCCAAAATTGTGATTTACCATGTCAGACAGGAAGTCTGAAGCAAATCTGGAGAATTCTGTTTATAATAAATGGAACCAACCAATAAATATTACTGCAACCAGTCAATTCTGTGACTGGAATGTCAAACTTCATACAACACTGGTAGTTAAATTGCCTCACTGAAGAGAAATTACATGGATTTGAAAGGATTATAAAAGGATGAAATATCCCAGCTGTTCTCATACTCTTAAGGCACTTTTATTAAAATATTTGCTGGAGGCAGAGTTGTCCTGATGGTTAATTTTCACAGACACTTTAGAGCCACATACAAGAGTAGAGCTTTTATAGAATGGAAATTGTTAAGTATGGGAGCAAATACAGAAAAACAGTATTAGAATTTTTTTTCTTTTCCAGGCATCAAATCAAAGAGTTACTTGTCTTGAAGCTGATTTCTTAAAAATCGATTGTGTAAATAGAATAATAGATTTTCTTTCTTGTTTGAGGAGCAAGGCACTGTACTGATCACTAGTTATTACGCACTTGCAATGTTAAGGTTTTTATTAATTTAGTTCATCTATTTAAACTGTGAGTTTCATTAACACCATTAGAAATGAACTACTGAAAAAACAGTGGGAGCAAAAGTGAAAGAGGTATATTCTCAAGGCAAAACTGTACTATGAATTTCAATCAGATAAAGGAGCAGAAAGAAAAAGAAGCAGCTGGATCAAGAACTTTTCTTTCTTTTTTTCTTGTGAGCTTGTGTGAAAGCTCATTACCAACTACCAGCTATTTTTGTAGGGAATAAGCCTGGGATGCTCTCCAGTTCTTAAAGGAAAAGTCTACCCAATATTAATCAGTATTACAGGAATGAGATCTCATCACAAACAGCAGCTGAAAGAATAAGACGGAGCTGCTTTCTCATTAGTGGACTCCAAATCAGATGCTGCATCTAATCTGTCATAATACCAGATTGACTCAAGTGTATGCACGTGTACACACACACCTGCAAGCAGAAATCTTCTTCTAAACCTGAACAGCTAAACACTCTCTGTTATAGGAGAACATTTGACCATGTTTACTGATTTTAAAACATGCCCAGCAAACCTGAAAAGTGAAATAGTCTTGCTGTCTTACTCTTTCTATTTTAAAGGAAGAACTACAACAAATGCTTTATGTATTCATTTCTAGATTAAGAAAAAAAATATTTTCAAGCATTCAACAGCAGGGTGAAGTGGTAAGGTGAGAGACAGAAAAAAAGAGATTTTTTTATTTTATTAACCACATTCATTTCATATTCAAGGGGATTTTAATAGATGCCAATCCAAGAGAAATAACTTCAATTACTTTAATTACTTTTCCTTCAAAACTATGCATGAAAATGACAAACAGGAATTATGAAACTGATTTCCACATACTTACCTCTTAGTCCTCAACGCGTATGGATTTTTTTCTCTCTCTCCATTTTTTTTTTCATTCAGTTTTATTTTTTTATTAAATCTGCAGCATGGAACATATTGTCCTGCAAAGGACTATCATTCTTCTACGTCACTATCAGGAATATTGTATCCTGGTAAAATCAACAGATTATTCAGTGAACTGGCAACTCATTCTCCAGCTCTTGTTCACCTGCTGGCTAGTTAATGAATTAGTCTATAAGTACATTTTCTAGAGAATTCCTGCTTTTAACTAAGACATTTCTTAACACCAAAAAATCCAGGATCAAAGCAGGAGGACAGTGCTGAAGGAATTTTTCCCCTCATGGCTTTTCCTTTCTGCATCTTTATATTTTCAGTCTTTTCTGTGATAATTATACAAAACATTTTCCATATATAAATATACCAAGTTTTGATTATAACTCAGGGAAATGGTTTTCATTATTAAAAAATACACCATTGTGGGGGTTTTTTTTAAATATTCTACTTCTGAATATCCTGCCTCCATACTTGTGGGATGAACAAGCCAAGGAATCTGTTCAACAACCTTTGCCAAGACATTCTAACAAGAAAGGCAGCAGCAGCCAGCATAGTGCTGTTGCCCTCACTCACCACAAGTGCTCCTGCTGCATTAAAAAAAAAAAAAAAAAAAAAAAAAAAAAAAAAAAAAAAAAAAAAAAAAGTGACAGTTTTTAGTGTGCTGCTTTCTGGTAAAGGAAAACTGCACTTTGATGCCAGTTAGCACCACGATGCTGTTGAGTGTGATGATTCATCAGTGGGGCCTGGAGGGCAGCTGAGGGCTGTAGCAGAACCATCAGACTGATTTTGTCCCCTGTATTCAATACTGAGTGATCACAGCTCCTCTGCTTTTAAAAGCCTGGCCAGCTTCACAGCATCCCCAAGTTTTTTCTGGCAGCCTGACTCCTCCATGTCTCCTGCCCTCCAGCAGGCACTGGCTGCTGCTGTGTGACCTGAGGCAGGCTGCAGCCAGCCACACTGCCAAATGCACTGATGGACAGACACTGCTCCTGGTCTTTCCTTGCACAGGTCTTACTGACCAGGTCACCGCTTGGTTTTTGGCATTTTGAAGCTATTCTTAAACTGACACGGCATTTGGAGATGGGGACAACAGCTGCCTCTGAGAAGCATTACTACTTCCTGTTTTAATTAAATATTTGTATGCAGACAGCAAAAGAAGAACACATCTGTCTACCAGAAAATTAGCAAAGTGAGGATAACAAGATGTAAGAATCTGAGAGAATGCAGTGAGCTTCAGCCCTGCTGAAATCCTTTCTCCTCAGATAATTGTTTAATGCCTTAAGCAGGTAAGAATTCATCCAGCTATTTTAGTCAGAGCTGGAGGCACAGAGTGGAAACACTCACCAGCCACACACATTATTTCCAAACATGAGATAGTAAGAAACCAATTATGAAGATATATTTATATTACACTATATACCTATAACTGGACCAATGTCTAATCTTACATCTTCTACAGAGCTACTCAAAATTGGTACATTTTGGTACAGACTGAATATAGGCAGGACTAAACTACTGAGTGTTGTCAATGGTTAGAAAGGCAAAGACTGCTGAAGAACTGCAACTGGAGGAGAACTGCAGGTCTCCTCCAGTACCTGCTGGTTCTGCAGTCTACTGTCTCCATCCAGGACTTCTAATTCTTTGCAATCCTGGCTGAACTTCTTCTCTCCCTCTGAAGAATCTAATGCTGAATGAACCCACAGGATGAAACTTTCAAACTTAACACGTGCAAATATGTTGCAGTATGAGATCACTGAAATGTCCTGGTATTCTACTCAAGGTGTTTAGTTACTAGTAATTAGCTGAGAACTTTCCTCTCACATATACTCGCACATTGATGCTGCAACTCTAGACAGGGAGAGCCAAATTTATACAAACCTTCTGTGTGTGGTCTCTCATAAAAAAAAAAAATTCCCAACAAAATAAAACCTTTTACCATTTCCTACATCAGGATAAAAGAGTAATCCCTGCCCACAAATGTCTGTTTTGAAATGCAAGATAAGATTTTATTTTTCAATTTAAAAAATTCAAATCAAAATTAAATTTAAATCCAAGGCAAACACACCTTCTTATACGCTATCTGACAGATCAGGAAAACAAACTGCTTTTTGACTGGTTTTAACCCATATTAGAAAGAATTTGTTGGATTAGGACAAGTCCAGCACAGGACACTGGCCAATAATTTCCATTTGAAGTGAAAGAGTGCCTGCTGCCTCTCAGGAGGAAGGGAATTCCAGGCTGTTACCTCCTAACTGCTACAAACTTTGCTGTTTGCATCCAGGCCAAAGCATCTGCCATTGCTCTGAAGGTGCCTCCAAGAAGCCAAGCAGTTGGTGCTCACCAAAGCGGAGAGAATGAAGTGTTGTGACTGTCCTATCTGATTGATCATGCAGCTCTTTCACTCCTGTTCCTACCAACTCCTCCTACACTACAGCCCCTGTAGAGAAGCTTTTGCAGAGCTCACTTCCATCAAATAGATAAATAAACGTGACAAGCTTTTAGAAGCAACCTGTTAGCACTGCCCTTGCATTAGCAGACGGCCATGAAGCAATGTCCTCAAGCTTTTAAAGATGAACTAAAAAGTGCCTCTTCAAAGAACTAAACAGTTCAAATGCAAAAATTTCATTACTGCTTAGTGATGCTCACAACACTGCACATTAAGTAAGCATGAACTGAAAAAGGCCTTCAATGTGCAGCTGTGCCCTTTCTACTCCATGCCCCAGCAGAAGCTTAAGAGTGAGTATTGCTCATAAAGGAATGAAAATCCTTCAAGTTCTTTTACATGTCTCTAGCAGCAAAAAGAAATTTTACAATGGGCATAGAGTGTTGTAGCTTTACCAGGTCTTTTGTGTTTACACAGCTTCAGACTCTAGGGCTGTATTTTCAGTGAGGACACTTAGAACTTGCTCCCACAAGCTTCAGTGCAGTGACAAAAACAGGAACAAGGCAATGCCCTGACTCCCAGCTTTACTTCAGTTCCAGAACACGAAGGCAACCCCAGTGCAGAGACAGTCTGTATGAGCAATCACCTATGTGCACCCTAAAGTGAGCTCTGATGAGCAGGTGGGTTCATCAGCACATTAGGGAACTGCTGATGCACTCCATTGTTCAAGCAGGGGCCCAGTGCTGCCGTCCACAAGCGGGTGGCGCGGGCGCGATCAATGCGCTCATCGTCCCGAGCTTTTCAAGTTCCTGTCTTGAAGACGCACTTTGATCACCTTAACAGAAGAGCTGACCTTAAGAGAAAACAAGAACAGTAACTGCTAAGACAGCCACAGGCACAGAAAAGCTTCCTGTGCAGCACTGTTACTCATAGCCAGCTGCTTATGATGAGCATCCGCACTCTCATCAGCTTGTAAGTCAGCAGCACCTGCTCCCCATCATCTTCCTGGAGGACACATACACAGCAGCACCATGCTCAGCAGCCCTCCCCAGCAGGCAGCTGTTTGTGGCAGGACCTCGCCCACAGGATATGCATTGCATGTCAGCCTCCTGCCCTGCTGAACACAAGCCTGCCTTGCACTACTGCCTACACTGTGCATTTGGCATATGCAGCCTCCCTGGAGCGTCGCGTCCAAACAGAAACAGACTCGAGCAGAATTAGTAAAGGAAACTTTGAGGATATTTTAGAAGCTTTTAGTCTTTAGGGATTTAGCAGGCAATATTTCAATCTCCTTGTAGTCCTGAATTGTTGTTTACCTTTAAGTGAGTGTCAATGGAGATGCATCCACAGAAACCACATATGACTGCTATCAGCTCAAATTTCTCTTACTTTGTGATTTTAAGACTACACTAAACTATTGTATCTGGTGTACAGCTGAAGAAAATGAGAATACCTTAAGAACCCCAGGTAGGATTTTCACACAGTAATAATTCACATGCACATCACAGTTCTTAGGGAGTGTACTACTCCATACATCAGTGACTACGATTCCTACAGACGTGAAAAACCTTAATAGATAAGACATTTCCTGTACTTCCTACCTCCAGTGATTAACCATCCATCCAGCAAAGTTACAATAAACCTAATGTCCTGTTGCTTATTAATTATCAGCTCTACAAGCCATTTAAGCAGGGAAGAAATGCACAACAAGCTGTTTCCTGCCACCCCGCATATTTGCTGTAACAAATGGCACACTGAACAAACCAGGCAGGATTTCTGAATGAGCATTGTTTGAAATACACCCCTGCATCTAATTTAGGCATATTTATTCTGGCACTTTCACCATGGGAAGCAGGACTGTCTGAGGAGGTAATTTTAGGTGATTGAAAGAAACCCTCCCATACCTGTACAGCCTTCCCCAAAGTAATTGGGCTGAGCCCCCAATAGCAAAGAAAAGTAACTTTGCCTTTTAATGGGAACTGACTCCAGTAGATGTTGCTGTATTTCATAGTGAAAATATTGATCTTGGAATTTTTTAAACCAATTTAGTATTTGCCCATCTACTTTGGAGACGATTTTTAGGTGACATCACTGAAAACCGTGAAAATCTCTCTCATTCCCATTACCAACCTTGTAATTTTAAGCACAGTATCACAGACTAGGTATCACCCATCTGACCTGTGAACAGAATCAGATATTTGCCTATCTTGACCTAGACTACACCTGCTCAACTTCAAATTGCTCTCAAATACCTACTGCCCTCTTAGTTTTGTTTCCAAGTTGAATTTGAGTACTTCAAAGAGGAAAACAAGAACATGCAATCCATGTCTGCAGCAGTCAGACCAAGGAGCAGAAACCCTCCAATAACTCATTGTTTCCTCCTCTGTGAAATTAAAGAGAAGTATTTTCCATTTCAGTATATATTGCAATTATTTCTGCACCAGCAAGAAGTTTTGTGTCCTTGATGTAGAACTGACGGGGCATTGAGCAACCCGGTCCAGTGAAAAGTGTCCTTGCCCATGGCAGAGGAGTTGGAACTAGACAGTTATGTCCCTTCCAACCCAAACCATTCTATGATTCTATGTAATGTAAGATATAAACATCACACTACAGCAAATCCTATATATGGTGTGGTCCATACAGATTGCTCTTCCTGGAAGACTTCCAAATTTATCATCACCCCCATTCATTTTTGACATCTCTAATCTGATTTTTGGAGTCTCTCACTAGAGGAAAGAATGGCAATGATCACAAAACACTTATTATGTGAACCATGAGCAGATGTGAAGAGCAGACCTCACCATCATTCTCATTTGTACGGTAGCACATGGGAATTTTGATTTGCTTGTAGATCAGCCCTGAAATTTCCTTTCCTATCCAAAAAGGTTGAATGTGTGGTATCAGGCACGCAACAGCTCCCTTGCTGCTCCAGCAAGAGCTTCCTAACTTCTCATTTCTAAGGATTAGAGAATTTATATTCTGCAGCACAGAGAATTCCTTGTATACCAGTAGGAATTGGAGAAAACTGAAATTGGGCCTGTTCTTTTGCTCTACTTCATTAAGTGCAGTGGGAACTAAACACTGGGAACCACAGAGAAGACAACCCAACAGAGGTTTTCCTACTTCCACAGATGGAGTCTTTGCTTGATGAGCTCTCTACTGAGCATGAGATCAAGCTAAGTAGATCAGAATCGACTTTTAATTAAACTCAAGCTTTTCTTGATTCACGTAGGACTTCACTCCAGGAATAGACATCTGGCACAAGCTTTGGATGCTAGGATGTCATGTTTACTTATTTCTTTCCTTTGAATTCACATAGATACACACATATGGATGTGGCATGACAATTTTGTTATATCCCCATTTATTTATTTAGTGCATTTGCTTCCCATCATTCTTTTTTGCTGCTTGAAGTACTTCATCTCAAGGAGAACCTTATTAGAACTCAACAATATAACATATGGTCACATTTGCTGCATTGTACACAGGTTACTTTGACAAAAGAGCAAAGCCATCACAAGACATAAAAAGCACAGGTTCAGAAGGTGAGTTTTGCTAAGCATGTTTGAGAATCTGTGTGGGGATTTTTTCTATACAGCCTTTCCAGAGTATTTTCTTCAGAATGATTGTGGCTTGTGCCACAAAGGAAATTGTAAAAGGAAAACGCCATTCAGATGCAACCAAAGCCAAGGGGTGAATACAGGTTAGTTTCCATTTTAAATGTGGCAATAAGAGCTCTTGATGTTCTGTATGAGAATGTTTTCTACCAGTTTTCCATACAGTTCCCTCCAATTAAGGGACCACAAGACAGGGACTGGGGGAACAAAGTCCCTCCCACTGTAAGAGGAGATTATGTTTGTTCTCACTGGAAGAACCTGAATATACACAATTCTGTGGAACCTGGCAAGATTTATCCCAGAGTCCTAGGGAACTGGCTGTAGTTGCCAAGCCACTCTTCATGGTATCTGAGAAGTCATGGCAATCGGGTAAAGTCCCTGATGACTGGAAAAAGGGAAACACCATATCGAGATTTAAAATGGGTAGAAAGGAGGAATGTGGGAACTAGCGACCTGTCAGCCCAACCTCTGTGCCTGGGCAGATCCTGGAACAGATCCTCTGAGAAGCTCTGCTAAGGCACTAGGAGTGATTTGAGACAGCCAGCACAGTTTTTACTAAGAGCATGTCCTCCCTGACCAGCCACTTCTGTGGTGAAGTAACTATGGCAATGGTCACGGCAAGAGTTATGAATGTCATTGAGCTAGACATCATGAAATGACCAGATTTTAAAAAAAAAATAATTGGAAAAGCAAAATTTGCAGGTCATAACTGTGCTTTAAAAAAGGCCCAGAACCAAATCCAAAACCAAGAAACCCCACTTCTCTCAAAATAGCACTAAGAATTAAAAAACCCAAACATGTACTTAGAAAAGTGAGAACTTAACACTGGCTCATAGAAAGAAATACATTTCCCCTATGGCCTCTGTAAGTCCATTTAAGTGTTCCCAATATGATTATTTCCACCTTCAACTTTCTATTTTCCTTCTTGAGTTGAAAATCAGCTCAAACACATAGACAAAAATAAAATCTCAACTTCTGGCCGAAGTTACAGAAATCAAAATTCCTATCTTGGACAAACTAGATTTTTTTACAAGCCCCAAGTACTGGAATTGCATAAAAATCTCAGCTTTTCACTGAAACCACAGTTTAAATTCAGCCATCATATATGTTGAAAGCTACCTGAAATACAACTGGACTAAAGCCAGTGGCCAAGAAATAAAAATTATGATAGAAAATGCAAATGAAACAAAGCTCTAAAATTATTTTCAAGACATTAACACACCTTGTGCAATCAGACTTTTGGTATTTCAATATTTACATTTGGTAATGCTGAGGAGGAGATCCAAGTGAAACCAGTTTACAGGTCACTGCAACATGAGATATCTCAATTTGTGACCAAATTAGTTCTTTTGTGACATCTTTCCCTTTAACATTTATTATTATAATTTAACATTTAGTGCCTGCTCAAGTAAGGGGGGACATTTGAAACAATTCCTGAAATGTTAGCTTTTCTTTTGAATCACCACTCTGAAAATACAAGGGAGCTACTTTTGAAAGTTAAAACAACAGAAAAACAAGATGCTGTTCTTCAGGAAAACCAGACTAGTAGGAAAAACACTTAACAACAACAACAGAGGAAGGAGAATTGTGTAACTCTGTTTTACATCACATCAGGTTACCAAGTGAATTTATCATTAACCTAAGTTTATTCAAATTTGACTAGTACTGGATTTAATAAACTATAACGTTTTCTACTGCCCTTTAAAAAAACTGCATGGCAACAAGAGGTAATGGAGTTAATGATGGACATCATGAAAATAGTACTAGACCAGCTGATAAACTCCTCTGTACTTCATGACACAGCTATTTTCTTCCCAAAGCCTGATTTTGCTCAGATAGAGAAATGTGCTGAATATTATTGGAAAGCCATTGTCAGATACTATAAAAAAAAGATATGAAGTCTGGCTCACCAGTACAATTCACACACGAAAACCAGATTCTGGGGGAGCGAGGGTTTCAGCAGGGTCAGCTGCTACACCTGAGCAGGCAGAAAAGGGCTAGGCCAGCACTCACTGCTTCCTAAGCTCCAGTTCTGCTAAGTGGCATGGCCACCTGCCCACTGCTGCCTGCCAAATGTGTGTCACTGCTAATTATAACTAGTTCAAACACAGCAGAGTAAAGAGAAGCAGGGAGTCCATCATTACACAGAAATACTACAAAGCACGGCCTTATTTTACCTACATGAAAGACGGATTTTTGTCACTCGATAGCAGCGTGAGCAGAATCCCACTAATTTCCATGTACAAAATCCAGTGACTCTCAGCAACAAAACTCCTGTGGCTCCTGTTCTTTCTCTCAGAAGAGATTTATTAGTTAGGTGCTACGATGAGGTCCTATTTTCCTTGGTTTTTATCAGCTGTATAAATTGGATTCAATATCCTGAATATAGCGTGGCCTTGTTCTATTTTACCCAATAACTTGCTGAATTCTGTAATAAATGAGTAACTCTTTGAACTCTCCTTATCTGTAGCTTCTGCAGTTTGAGACTCATCGGAGGATGAAAATTCCTTGTCTAGGAAGACACTCAATGTGCTGCATGCAGACTGTCAATACCTTTTTTAGTTGCTTTTCTACAAAGAAGGAACAATTTCTACAAGGCTCATCTCCTCTATCAGGCACAGGACTATGAAACAACCATTACGACCTTGAACTTGTATCTCATGGGCAAGCCAACTGAGACAGGGACAAAGGGCTTCTCAAAGAAATGTTTCCAGGGTGATGGCATGCACTGCAGTCCTGCAGTACAGTGAGCTTCCATTCTACTGATTCTAAGCACAGAAACGCAGCATTCTCGCCAGTTACAACAATACAGACATAACAGTATTGAGACACTTGGTGCCACTGCTTTCCCTCAGCTCCTTCCTTTATAGGACACAAGGGTCACTTGCTTGCCCTGCCCCTGCCCTGCCTCTCTGTCACCATTTCTCTCCTTGTCCTCAGCATCTGACTTGATATGAACATTAGGAGTTGTCACTGCCCATCATAACAGACCTGCATTGAGCTCCTCCCTGTCTCACAACTTCTCACACTGCTTCAGCCCTTACAGCAAAGTCTGCACAAGCCCAAGATGCAAACCCAAGGTGTACTGGCTGTGCCAGAAAGTATTGGGCTTGCATGGCCATATCTTGGTAGCAGTGGGCTACAGGGGTCTCTTCTGTGAGAAGCTTCCCCTGTGTCTAGTGGAGTCAATGCCAGCCAGCTCCAAGACAGCGGCTGCACCTCTGGGATCACACAGTTAAGAGGGGGGAAAAAATCTGCACAATTGCAGCTGACAAAGAGGAGTGAGAATAAGGGAGAACAACAGCCCTGCAGACCCTAAGGTCAGTACAGAAGGAGGGGCAGGAGGTGCTCCAAACACTGGAGCAGTTTCCCCTGCGGGCCATGGAGAAGGCCCTTGCAGCCCATGGAAGTCCATAGGGGAACAGAGATCCACCTCCGGCCAGTGGCAGATCCCATGCCAGAGCACGTTGAGAGCACTGCCCAAAGGAGGCAGTGATCCCATGGGAAGACCATGCTGGAACAGGTTCCTGAAAGGATCCATAGCTTGATGGAGAGAGGATCCCATGCTGGAGCAGGTTTGCAGGTGACTTGTGACACCAAGGGGACACTATGGGAACCCACAGGATCCACAGGCTGGAGCAGCCTGTTCCTAAGGACTGCATCCCTTGTAAGAGACCCAAGGCGGAGCAGTTCACGAAGAACTGTAGCCCATGAGAAGGACTGACATCAGAGAAGCTCATGAAGGACTGTCTCTTGTGGGAGGGACTCCATGATGGAGCAGGGGAAGGATGTGAGGAGTCCTGCCCTTAAGGAGGAAGGAGTGCAGAAACAATGTGAGGAACTGATAATTCCCTGTCACCCTGCACTGCTGGGTGGAAGGAAGTAGAAATATCAAGAGTGAAGAACAGACAGATGGGGAGAAGGAATTTTTAAGATTTATCTCTCATTACCCTACTCTGATTTGTTTGGTAATAAGTTGAATAAATTTTCCCCCTAGTCGAGTCAGTTTTGCCCATGACAGTAATTGCTGAGTGACCTCTCCCTCACCTTATCTCGACCCATGAGCCTTTTGTTACATTTTCTTCCCTGTCAGCTGAGGCTTTGGTGGACACCAAGGTCGATCCACCGTAGTGTACAGCTTGTTTCCTTCCTTATGACCCTTTCTGTGCAATAAGCCTCAGAAACCCACATCAGTGCTGATCAATATCTATCAATGAAATGGGCCATTTCATTAGCAATACAGTTCTGCAGGCAGCCTCTCTCATTAAGTTGGCCAGATGCCATCATGAGTTGCTCTTAAATTCGTCCCCTGTAACTTGATGCATCATTGGCAGACAGCAGAGGAAAGATACAGGTAGATTGTGTTCACTCCATCATTGATTTTACTGTAAAAAAGAAAGGCAACTTGGGAAATAATACATTTCTTCAATTTCTCCTTTTAATATGTGAAATTCAAGTCAAAAGCTAGAAGGTTTGCTAGCATACAAAGCCATATAACTGACAAAGAGGATGACAAGCACTGTTGACCATAGGATTCCAGCACCTTTCAATATCACAGTTTTGGCTTTGGACCTGACACTGACTCAGCCCACACCATGGCTGTAACACCAGCCAGAAAAACAGGAGCTGAACACATTGTGCCTCTCTGCTTCCATATTTCTAAGCACCAGGTTCAGGAGTCAAAGCCATAACTCACTTAAGGTCAGCTGCTGATCTGTCATGTAGATAACTACTCTAAGCCAAAAAAATATCAGATAATGAAAAACTGGAGGGGGGAGGGGGGTGGGGGCAGGAGAAGCAGTGATTTACAAAACTAAGTTAACGTGCAAAAATGAAGCTGGGCAATGAAACTTTCAAGAGACTGCCATTGACCAGAATCAATCAGTAGCAGACAGAAGACTGAAGAAATATCTTTTCACATCACACTAATTGGATCTGCTTTGGAAAGGAACCCTGGAACAGGTCACCCTTGACAGGCACAAAAGAAAGCCTACAGAGGCATCAGTACAGCACTTTGCTGAGTGGCAAGAGCATGCTCAGGAAAGCCCAACAACACAAGCTTCACAGTTTGCTCCAAAGACTCCTAAATCTCCACAGACCCCCAGGACCTGCACCCAGTTATGAGCCTGTTCCTGTTTCAGTGCTACCCTGGAGGTGGGAGGCCTGGGGTCTGAGTGATCATTACTGTTGGCAAAGAGCTATTTCAATGAACTGCTGAGAATTTTTCTGCAGGAGCAAAATCATGTCCTTCCATGCTTGAAAATGGAATAAAGGAGAGAATACACAATTATACAACAATAACTAAGGGTAGAAATTAAAGTGGGATTGTGCATGACTAATGCTGAGGATGTCAGAGAAGATAACAGAAAAAAGGTAACAAAAAGGAGATAAGGAGGGAAGGGAGGAAAGACCTGCAGGATAGGCAGGTAAGGACATAGCTGGGGACAGGGTATAAGAAAATGTGCAAAGAAAGAAGGAAAATGAGAATGAAAACAGCAAAGGAGACAAAGATGAAATTAAAAGTCTAAAAAGCAGACATTTGGGCCAGAATAAAGAAGAAAATTGAACTGTGTGTCAACATCCATACACTGCATCCACATTAGGGGTACAAGTAAGAGTTTCAGCCTAGATGCCTATGCATACAATTTGTACTGTTTTGTTGCATTTGTTAAGACAAATCTAATCCTCTCTGAATTGTTTCCATTTGAAATTAGAAGCAACTTCTAAAAATGTTGAACAATGCACTAGAAGAAAGATAAGCCTTTTATTTGCCATACTCAGCTGCAAGCCTCACCACACAACCACATTTCATTCCAATAGTTCAAGTAAATCTAAGAGCTAAACTCAAATCTCAGAAACCAAAAATCTATCACAGCACCAGAGACCATGAAAATATGAGAAGCAAGTTGGAGCTTTTCCAGTCAGCTCCAGACTGTTACACAAAGTAGTTCTGCAACAACAGTTTTTCACCTGTGATTCATTTTAAACAATAGAACTGAGCCTGTGTGTTACTTATCTAGTTCATGCTGGATGTTTCTGACAAAATGCATAAGGGAGAGCTTTAAAAAAAAAAGTCCCTTTAAAAATGAAAAGATATACTTTGGAAGTGCATCCTCTTCCTGCCTCTGCCTACAGCATCACAGAGCAACACAATCTGCCTGCAGTGGATTTTTCTCTGCTGAAACTAAAACCTTACAATGCTGACCAACAAATCCAGTCTGAAATAACCTCTTCATGAAGCCCACCATGCAAGAACTTGTGAAGGTAGTCTAGGACTATAGACTACAATTTAGGTGAGAAGGGTCTCTCATATTCTCCCAGTGCCATCACCACCAGTTTAGGTTGCTCAGGGCTTTGTCAGCAGAGCTCCACAACCTCTCTAGCCAATCTGAAACTTTTTTTCCATGAAATTTAATTGCATTTTCCTTTTTTTGCAACTTGTGACTTCTGCCTTTTGTCCTGTTATCATGCAACCCTAAGATGACTCTGTCCCTGTCTTATCCATACCCTCCCCTTAGATATCTGAGAGAGCAGAAAGATCCCCTTCAACCTTCCCTCCTCAAGCCTGAAATTTTGAACGTGCAGCTAAGATAGAGTACCAGCTTTCAGAGTGTTACACCACGTTAACATTTCCAATTTTCTTGTCAAAAGCGTTTTGTAATCAGCAGACCCTCGGCATCAACTGCTGCTTGTAGAGCTTCGCTCGTGCTGCACAAAGCTGCTTGAGGATGCAGCCCCAGCCCTGCCCTGCCGTCTGTGTGCACAGAGAGCAAGGACAGCGTGCCCAGGAGCACTGCAGCACGCTTGCACAGGTAGGGCTTGGCTCAGAGAGAAGCTTAATTACATTAGCCCAAATAAGTCATTCAGCAAAACCGTTCCAGCAGACAGCCAAGGAACACGCCCTTGAATATAAACTCATCTCTTCAATACTGGTCCTGAATAGGAATTAGGGAGAATTAAAAATACTTCAGATCTTACAAACACCAGTCTGAAATGGCAGTTGTCTACATGGCTGGTGGGATTTTGTCACTGTCACAATTTCATGGTCATCCTCAACGTCAACATTCATACAAAGCTAATGTGATACAGTTCTGACTCATCATTACTTTTTTATATATTTGAAATCTCAGTAGCTTCCAGTAGCAACTAATTGCTTATTAATTCCACCACAGAAGATGCTATAAGGGATTTACGGTAATTAATAGAAGCTAATCTTCTTTCTGCCCTGAATTATCACTCCTACACATGAACTAATGAAGCAGTGACTGACCCCCAAGGTGCAGAACTGCAAATACAAAGCTGAATTCTGTGCTACCTTTTCCATGGTCCTCAGGAAAGGTAGTGGCTTTGTGCACGACAGTAATACAAAACAGTGTTTTCCCTTTTTTAAAAGAAGCCAAGAGAGGACAGTTGCATCCATCAATTCTTCACCCATCACCTTCCTGTCACCTTTCAATTTATTTTTGTCACTGGGAGGAATGCAGCTCACAGTCATGAACCCTGGTCACTACTTATAACTGCAATACAGTCCACTGCTAATCTTTTACAATACCTCTCCCAGATTTATTTACCTTTGCAATAAAGCTGAGATTCACAGAATTGCTGCATTTGCTGGGCATTCTTTACTCTGTACTGATAATGAGCCATACAGGGGAGAAAACCCCTGTCAGTCAGAAAGTCTGAAACAGCTCAACTTTATGTTTTAGATATGCAGACAACACACATCCTGCCATCCATGAGATCCCTCATTTTTTAGGTACACTTATGATTAGCAGGACAGGGAGCAGTAGAAACACAGCCCTCCTTTGTCTGCTTGATCCAGCCTGTCATCCAACAGGCATATCCTTGCAAACACACCAAATGCTTCTCCACTGGCACTCTGGAGTATCCAAAGAGCTACGACACATTTGCTAGGATGCCAAATGAGTTGAGCCCCCTTCCAAATCACAAGCCATTTTTTCTTAAATTATGAAAAAGTAGCTGCAGAGCAGTTAGGCTCATTTTAATGGAGAGCAGCTGTAAATGCTGGCATGTATAATTACTAAAGGAATGCCACAAATATTTAGATAACAAAAACTACAAACAATCTCTGTGATGACAAAGGTAAGAGTGATAAGCAGCCATGATTTAAAATAAACTAATTATGACCAATAAATCTATTCTCTTTCTGGATAAAGAACATAGGAAATTTACTAAATCTGGTCATGAGCAAAACATACTGGGATGGAGTGCAGCTGCAGAAATGTCAAACTATCCTCACAAGGTTATACTTGACATTCTAGGGGAAATGCAAACAACAAAACTTGGAAGAAGAAATCCTAAATGTCCTTAAAGAACTATAATAAGTTGTTGCGGGTCAAAACTATACCAAATAGCAGGATAGTGGGAAGAACAACAAGAAAGCTAATTTTGCCTCTTAAACTTTGCCATTAATTGAAGGAAATAAATGACAGGCTCTCCGAAATTCAGACACTAATACAGCGTTCTGGAGCAATCTAAAGTGGTAATAATCACATTGTTAAGCAAAACTGTATGGCTGATTCTTCTGTGCTGCATCTTTTAAGTTATGGAATGAAACCTTGTCCTTCAATGCAAGTTCTACTTCAGCTTCAACTCAGTTTCATCTAGGCATTTTAATTTGAGTTGCCAGGGAAAAAAACCCCAGATTTTTACAGGTTTTTAACACTGTTTAATCTAGGAGGGAAAAAGCCTAAGTCCAAACCAACCTACTGTATTACCATGGGCATTGATTTGTGTAGCTACGGGGCTTCTTCAGTATTTCACCAAAAGTCAGAGTGTTGTTTTGCAAGAAAAATGTACTTGCCCTCTAAGTGGCAAAGATGACTATTTCTAATGAAATATATTTTAAAATACGTGGATTATAGTGGAACCCACTCAATAGTCCTCCGAAATTCTAACTTGCCCACCCCTCGCTCACATTTAACATTGTCAAGCAATTATTTCACTTGCTGAAGCATCTGGGCTATCTATGATATAACAGTTCTGTGTCTCCCTTGTTGTTACAGGGTAAAAACTCTCTGTTGGGCTAAAAACCTCTATGCCATGTCTCCAACCTGCTTTCTCCTCCCTTTTCAAGGGAAAAATGCCATGCTATTAGAACTAGATTAAAAAAAAACCACAGCTCAGTTGCCAGACAAGCAGTGTGCACACTTACGATCTGGAGGCCAAAATAGAGAGGCTTTCTGCTCAGTAACACTGACCAGAAATATGCTATTCTGTACTGACTCTGGCACTTTAAATTGAAGACTCCTCAGTTTGGAATTTCGCCACCAGATGAGCTGTAATAATCACTGAAATTAGAAGCATTGCAACAGAATGATTATTTTAAGAAACAAAAATTGGTAGCATGACAAATTATGAGATAAATCCAGAAAACTAATCACTGTCATAAAGGAAAAAGATGAAATCCTGGAATATGTCCATAACATTTCAGATAAGTTATCAGGAAACACCAAGATCCCCAGTGAGCTCAGCTTTGGCCACTACTCCCCATGAGACACAGAGGGCACCCCTAAGGCAGAAGGTTACAGCTACCAGAATTGAACCAAACAGAAAACCAACAAAATTTAAAAAGGAACTCCAGCACACCAAATTCAAGCAAAGTTGCGTGTAAGAAAGTTTCCCCAAGCCATCTCATAAAACACTTTCAGTTTTTTACCACTTCCTTCCTCCATTTGAAAACTTGAGCACTAAGAAATTTGTCAGACAATATTCACGGGAAAATTCTACCTGACTCAAGCACACAGGTAACTTCAGACACTTGATCAACCCTGAAAAGCTGCTGTGTATAAATTAGAGCATGGTGGCTACCTCATGAGTTTTCCCTCATTTTATGGTAAGTAAAATGAAAAATGGCAGAGCCATTTCAGTTAAAGGTTTTGTGTGTTTATGAACATATGCACCTATTTGGATCATGGTTATATCAGTGCTAATATTCAATGCCTATTAATGTTCCTTTTCCTAAACAAAATTGATTAATATTGGTCTTATGAAAAGGTATGTTTTCAATTCCTTTCAATTAAGCAAAAGCAGTAATGACCATGTGAGCACTCCTACTCTAGCTCAGTAAAACTGATGCCAACAATGGCATAATGAAACCTGTTCCTAAACTGTTCAGCATAAACCAAAGCCTTCCATCAGCCTCTCTTTACAAAAGCTCTGGAACTGTCACAAGAGCTTCTTCAAAACCAAGCACTGGACTACTCCCATAAAGTAAATCTGCTTTATCTTCTTCACCTGAAATTAGCCTATGGTAAAATGATATCAGGCAAGCATTTCCCACTCCTCCATCAGTCAACGGGAAGATAGTTGTATTCAAACCAATTCTGCATGGGTAGATATTTCAATTTAAAAACCGGAAAATTTGAAATTACCCCATTGCAACTGGGGCCACATCACATCACAGGGTTTTTAATAAAACATAAATAGTATATTCTGCAGCACTACTGAACTTGTGGGCATACTAGTTTGAAGATTTCACATTGGTGCTGTTCGCTTCAATAGAACAATCCTGAAATTTGGTGAGGAATGAGATTTATAATTTCAAGTGCTATAACATTATTAGCTTCTTCAAGCAGCCATCAAAGGACTAGTGAAGTCTTGTTATTTTTTACACAGTGGGGAAACTTACTTCTCAGCAGAAACAGGGTGAACAACAAAAGTAATACAAAGCACTAATGCTGTCTTCAACAGATACTGCACCAATCCAATGCTCAACAAAGTTAAAAATCTGAGTACCCTATTTGTGCTTCACAAAAAAATCCTCCCTGTAATATCTATAGATATTTGGTATCACGCCTGTGAATGTAATTCATTATACTGAAATCTCCTTTTGTGCTTCTTAAATCCCATTACTGATTTACTTCTTCCTGAATGCATTATCTAAAAAATAATGCCAGTAGTGCCAAATAAGTAATTTTGTTAATCATTTGTATGCTACTCAGCCTCTTCAGCCAGTTTGCTCTTTAATGTCCTCAAACTATTCTGATTCTTCTGTATCAAGGACATATTTAGGGCTTATTGGGACTGGGAGGGGCTGACCCATGAAAGTCATGACATCCTAACAGATCTGTGACAGCTACTGCAGAGCAATATTACTGTCAGTCTGCCAGTCAGCCAAGAGTGATGGACCACCCATCACACATCCTGTAGCCCAGAGTGAATCCTCATGCCTTTCAACAACCACAAGTAAAATCCAAAAGTTTTAAAAGGGCAGATCCACCAGAGAATTTACAAAAACAAAAACAAAAACAAAAAAAAAAAAGTTACAAAGTAGCCAAGCCTTTAATTCTTTCCCTGGGAATGACTTAAGAAAAGGATTTCAAAGGATTAAAATATGACCAAAAGAACAAATTAAGGGCAATGTGCCTCTTTCATGCCTTGCAAGTAGAGTGCCTGCTAAGCACAAAGCTTCACTAACGCCTTGTGGTATTTCAGTAAAATGTAGGTGTTGATGAAGTCAAACTCATGTGTGTTTTTCTTGAGTCAGCTCTGCTAATAATAATGATAATAAAGTCTTAACCCACTAGTTGGTTTGATGGTTTATTTGTTTGGGGAATTAGGGAAGGAACATTGTCAAGGACAATATATGTTTGTAAAAATTTGAGATGACTGCATATGGTTTGGATTTTATTCCAGATGACACTATTTGTAGGCAAGGACTTTTTGATTTCTTCCAAGGGTTTTTTGTGTGTTTTTTTTTAAGGTAAATGAAAGAGAAATGCATCAAAAAGGTGTTATACTTTCTCATGTCCCCCTTCAAAATGGCAGATTAGCAGAGAAAAAGTCATCCTGCATATGATAATTTTTTTGGTTTAGAAATAAAGTAAAAGAACAAATGGTCAGACGTAGCACTGCCAGAGTAAGTGGACTTTACATCTTTCCTAGGCCTTAGCTGGACTTCTTTAAATTATGGTAGAATCTATTGCATTCTGCAGTCTTCAGACTGCTGACAGCTGTCGTAATTTGTTCCAAATTTCAGCAGAAACTGAAAAAGCTTTACAGCTGTTCTAACCTCAATCACCAAGGAAAAAGTTGTCTTCATTACTGGAGAGTCCAAAGAACTGTTTCTCTCCTGTCCATCCAACTTCTTTTAAGAGAAACAATGTGGACAAAATAACCCTGTCTCTTTCCAGCTGTAATGGTCATGTGAGCTTTGATTGCTAAGTCCCTTTAACAAAAAAAACCCAAGAAAAAACCTGGTAATTCCACAGCTCCTGTGAGCTGCCCTCCAGTGCCAAGATCAGGCACCTTGCTGGGGTTATCCTCAGCAGTTGTGTCAGTGCCAGCCACACAAGCTAATGAGGCCACAGGCAGACGTGAATCTGAACTTCACTTTTATAAATTAAAAATGTTGCTCTGCATTACATTTTTAAATAGGTATAACTTCTTCATTCAACACAATGTGCTCTTGCAGCCAGTTGCTAATCCTACTGGTATATTGCCCTGCATGATATGCCATCCATGTTCCTTGTGCTACTTTGCAATGGGACTTTCTGCTCCACAAATCAGCCCAGTAAGAGGAACAAGACAACAGCTTTTCTCCAAGCAAAGAGTGAGAGCCTATGCAAAAGCCATTGAGGAAACCTGCAAAGATGAGTAGGTTCTATGCAGGTCTCTCTTCAAGGTTTATTTTGCATAAATCTGCATTGTGGAGAAATTGGCTGGATCTGTCTTGTTTCCATTTCTCTTTTTTCAGTTCTCCCTCATAGTCATTGCCTTCTTTTAATCTCCATAGGAGCTTAAGAAGGAGCTGAGAATACAGCTCCATTCCTTCAGAACAGCAGTCAAAAGAATACTAATTAGTGTTTGTCTTTTGTTGTTCTCACACTTTAGTTGTAGTTAAGCCAAAATATCTGAGACCTTTGTCAACAGTAGAAGAGTGCAGAGGCCCAACACATTTTTGTAAGATAAAGAAATAATGACTTCTTTCTCAGTTCCACAAGGGAAATTAAAACATGCTGTTTCAGGGAGGTGTAACATTATGCACCACCAAGTACTGCCCAGCATTTTTGTCCTGCCCTGTGCATGAGGACATTCACTGCAGTCACTGTCAGCAACACCATCACTGATCTCATCTTCAATGGCTCTCACTGTAATGAAAGCTTTTGCTGTCTTGAACTCTCCAGACCTGGACCATTCCCTACACATTTCTACCTTGAGCACCTGGTTCTGGAAGCTACCATGATACCTGGCACCCCAAGAATACTGACCTTCAAGTGTGACAACATACTAAAAACTTGGTCTGACATGATGGTGAAAGAATTTCTGCCCTTTTAAAAAGACCATTGAGTGTCTTTAGTGACAGCTTGCTTGTAAAACTTGAATGAGTCCCATTTAGCTAACAAATATTGCTTTCTCAGTTTCTCTGAATGCTCATCCAAGAAAAATGAACACAGACCCTCCATGTTTAGCATGAAACTCCTCCTCTTGATTGGAAAGGTTAGCCACTATCATTGTATCACATGGCTCGTCTGCTGCAAAATATTAATTACACAGCTCAAATTATACCCATTAAGTCTTCATGGAAGGAGAATTTAATAAATAGGACCCAGGACTTCTGATTCCTCCATCTACTCATGTCATGAATTTAATATGCAACACTGGCCAAATCACATTGTGAAGATTGTGTTGAACTCGTCACAACAGTGCTCATACACCCCAGTAAACACTAGGAGGGCTTTAGGCATGTGGCCACCAAAAAGGTACTATATACAGCAGTCTTCTCTCATAAAATTTTGAGTCAAATAATGTTAAGAGGCTTTCTGGGTGATACTGATGGTTTTCCATCAGGGCTCTAGTGATGGTTTTACCCTGAGGGTCTTGGTGATCCTTGTTTTGGCTCTATGTGCTGACTTACTTCCTGTATTAGTCATGCAGATCTCCAGTGACTTCTGATGAAATGGTAACACTCTGGGTAAGAAAATGATGGAAAAGGGAATTGCACTCTGCTAGGATATATTTAGTAAGGGCTGAAATACAATAAGCTAGAGTGACATTGTTTTTGCTACTCTAATATACAAATCCCCATTCAAATTCTCCTCCTGGCACATCCAGATGGCTGTGATGGACATTTTTCTTGACATTTTTCATACCTTTTATGAAAGCTGCTGTGCTCTCAAGTGATTAAACTATTGACAAGAGCAGGAGTTCAGTCTCCTGCTTATTCCACCTCCTTATTCCACTCCTAGAGAATTCTGTGGACCCACCACAATATTGCTGAGTTTGTGTTAACAACAGCAACTTTCTCCAATCCCTTCTTCCCAGTTGTATATCAGAGGCATTGGAAAAACTATCAGGTGGTACAAACCATCAGGTGCTCCTGACCTGGAAAAATATGAACTGAAGCTAAGATGAAAGTCTGTACATGCTATTAGCAATTCTCCAGAGTTTTCAGCATTTCATTTTCCACACTGGTACAGGCAGGCAGTGCTTAAAACATTTAAACATGCTGTTTGGCCAGAAATGTGTAAATTGTCACCTGTCTCAATGCTGGGTGAAAAATAAGATACCCACAAGTTGGACTTCAGCTGTGATGAATAGTGCCCCTGTCTTAAAGATTACGTTGTTGCAGATAAATTATTTAATTCCCTTTTTGCTGCAGTAAAAATGTAACTGAAGCAGTTTTTACACACAGCTGTGAAGGGATACACACACACACATATATATGTATATAACATTCTAAGCTGTGTGCAACATGCTAGACATGCTAGAAAAAAGGATCACTGTTTTTAACCATTTTAAAACAAAGGTAATAGGAACTGGGACAATATAAAGATTCTCTGATAAGCTGGTTTTCAACTATTTACATGCAAACTACTTGTTAAATAGAAGATACCTTCACTATAAATAATGGACATAGGGACTGGCAGAGCATTATAGTCAGAAGATTGAACTTTAAATCATTTTCAATTATTTGCAAACTATTCCTCACTGCAGGATACATATTAACCTGCAGGTAATGGAACAGTGTACCAACAGTTTTCTTTCAGTGTTAAGGACTACTAAAGAAGATGATTTTCCTTCTGAACAATGCAACTACTTCAGTAACACTTCACTATTTTTGAAGAGCAAAACAACCCTCTTCAACAACACACAAGTACAAGGATTTAAGATTTTGTTCAATCTAGATCCAAGATGAATCTTTATTCAGATGTAAAAGTCCCACCACTGGGAGAATTTTTATGGATACTTTAGTATAATACAGAAGTCACTCTTCTTCAAGGATTGTTTTAAAGCCTAAGTTAGAATTTGCAGATGGATTATTATATTTGATAGAGGGCTTAGCTGTGGGTCTAATAAAAACCGAATGAAAGAGGGCAGAAGGGATAAAAATCAATAGTCCAATGTTCTTACATGGCTAGGAGGACGAATACTAACAACATAAAAAAACTTACCATGTTATTTACTAGTTTTTGATGCAAGCTGCAAAAATAAGGAAGTTGTTTTAAAAGAAAAATCAATTATGAATCAGTTATTAACAACGGAGGATATTTTCTGCCTAAGATGCCTAAACACAGGCATGCTGCTCTTTACTTCAAGTGACTCACACCACATATTGCTCACCTGCAGAATGGACAGGAATACACAGGTTTGGCAGCTTGACAGAGATTTGTGGAAAACAACTGTCCAAAATAAAACAGGTCTTGTTAAAGCATGGACAAAACATTTGTAACAGGCTTTTAACCTAACCTACCAACAGTGAAAATTCAACACCTACAAAGACAGCCACAAGCCAACAGGTCACTACTGGGCTTCAGTACACACTCGCCTTAGATCAGGAAATTTAGAAGTAATAAGTGAGAAATGAGAAAGATAAAATGGAAGAGAGTGTATTAAATAAAAACGACCCTAGTATTTGAAATCCATTACTTTCTTGGAAGAAACATTCTTGAGGAATTTCTCTGCTCTGAAAATTATAATTATTTCACTACAGAATGAACTGCAAGCATCAGAAGTAATTTGTAACAATAACTGGGATGATGATAACTGCTTATGATAATCTCTGACTTTACAACTGGCTTTAAGGCATTAATATTTCTTGCATTTATTTAGTAACAGGTAATTCCTGTTACTCAAAGGTGGGTGTACTTGCACTAACAGAAAATTGTAATATTTCTAGGACTATTAAGTCAATTCTGGGAACTGTCCCATTTAGTACTGTAATTCCATCTGATCCAACAGAGCTTAGGTAAACCCAAACCATGCACTTCATGTATTCATGATGGTCATTACAAGTCACCCCCATGAAAGCACTGGAGAGCATAGTGTCCCAGGGGTGCAGCTTCTGCAGGAAACAGAACCAAGGTTTTAGGAGACGACACATGTTTCTCCATTTTCCCAAGGGAAGACAGTGCCCAAACAGATTAAAAACATAGTAGAGCCCCATGCTTCCCTGCTTATCCATCCTAAACAGGTACAACATTAAACAGCACAATTATCAGTGTAGCACTGAGGAAAAAATGCCCCTGTTTAGGGAGGAGACACACTTCAGCCTCATAGTGCTTCCTTAGGGACAGCAGGGCTGTTTGTTCCACCATATGGGCTGTTTCTAACAGGGTTTGATAATGTCCACATAAAGTTTGCTACATTCCAAGTTCACCATGAACTTAAATCCCAGCTCTACAGAGTTTCAGGTCTTTGCTGGCTGGGGCAAAGTGCCTTAAGAAAACATGCCCCAGCATGCAATTTAGTAGTAAATGGAACAACATGAGGTAGAAGTCACTTTACAGAACTGTCAGCACTTACAAGGCTGTAAGTCTATAAATTTTATTAAACACGTGTACAAGACTTTGCCTCTCCCTCTTAAAGCAACCCAAACAAACACTAAACAAACCCTCTCCCAAACCCAACAGTCAAGACAAGGCCAAAACAACTCATTTTTTTCTGGGTTCTTGTACTTTTAGCTTCTCTTTTCTTTAAAGCAGCAGCTATTTAAAGATGGCTGAAATAAATTCATTCAGATATTAAAAACATAAGGTGCTAAAGTAGTCTGAGGCAAAAATTTTTTCTTCTGAACCCAGAATGTAATTATAGAATTAGTATAAAAATGAAGCAAAACTGTGCTATAGCATAATAAAAATCCTGTCAGCCTTCCTCAGTGAGAAAAATAAGCTCTTAACTGCTTTTCATGCCTGTGCATAGGCATGAACACTAATTTTAGGAAATTATCAGCCTCCTCTGTGGCCCATGCATCTCTACAAGAAGATTGTTATCACCTCTAAGTTCACTGATAGAGGTGCAAGAACCAGAATGAACACTGATAGAATTCTCAGTCTCAAGCTGATATGCAGGGCTGGCATTTGGGGCAACAAAAAAAGTGTCTTTTTTTGCTATAAATTGAGAAAAATTGATCTAGGAGGCTCCAAGCTGCAGTAATTGTGGAATACCACAATGCTGTTTTAACATTACTTTTCAGGAAACAAACTACTTAGAAAGTTATCATGAAAGTCTCAATGATTGCAAAGTTAAAGACAGCTGGTGTTCCAGTTTCTGCTGCGAGAAGGTTGCTTTCTGTGCACGGGAACTCTTCTCTCAAAAAAGCATTTGAAAAAAAAGTCCAAGTCAGGGCTAGTTCAAATCTGAAGACAAATGAAAGAGGCTGACAGACAAAAGGAACAGGATTCAATGACAAGAAAGAAGCAGCACCTACAAGAACTCCTGGAAATTTCAGAATACAGGAAAAGAAAGAGATTACATCATTCCTCAGAAAACTTTCCTTGGTTGTTGCGCATGTCAGTGAAATAATTGCTCATCATACCTTACTGTACTTCACTAGCAACATCACAACAATTTAAAAAACCTTGCCCAAGTAATTGAAAATCTGGGGACATTTTGCCTGTGATCATCAAAGCTCACAAAGAAGCAGACTTGCATTTTTACAAAAGAGCTGCAAATTGACAAGAAGGCAGCACAATGTAGAAACAACTCCCCATTTTCAGTGTGCAGAGTAGTTTATTTAGTTCTGTAAGTCAGATGCAGCACAATGGACAACAGTGAACTCTATGTGCAGTCACAGTGTGGACTGCCCTGCATTTTTTTCACTTGTACATGCACTACATAAAACAAAGGCTTTAATAACATAAATGAAATTGAGGTTCTTTGTGACTGATTCTGACCTTGGAATCATATTGATGCCAGCAGCTATGTCTGCACATGTTCTGTAACTTCCTAGATAGAAAGATCTTTCTGCATTGATTTGGTTTTGATCAGGTCCTAAGAATCTAAAAACAAATGGCAAACTATTGAGATTAAGCAGCAAGAGTTGAATTTAAACATAGCAATGCTCCAACAATTTTCATATAGAACAGAAGCTCAAAACAACATGATTCAACAGAACTCAGCAGAACACACTTAACTGTTTCAACTCTGAAGAAAATGTCTCCCAAAAATATGTGAATATTTGCTTTTATACACCTGTAATCCTTTGGGAGGTGCAGGAAAAAAAAAAAAAAAAACACAAAAAAAAAAACCAAAAAAAAAAAAACGCCTCCTTATTGCTGCAGACCAAAATTAATTTTTCTTGGTATTTTGCCAGTTCACATCCCAATGAACTGCACCCACTAAGCAAGGTCACATAAATGATTGTGAAAACAAGTTTCCTTTGTGCATGAAGAAGAATGAATCACTTAGAAAAATGTGACATCTTCAGTAATACTTCTGCCACTATGCAATATTTCTCTAAATTATGCAATTCATCTATATAATGTTCATAAATGTATTTTTAGAAAAAATTACCGTAAGTAAGCTTCTGCATAACAGCAGCAAGTGGAATTTCCCAGTGAAAGTGAAGATCTGGAGGAACAAGAATGCTGGAAGACCATTCACATCAAATGTGTAAGACCAAACTCTGTGTTTCACTCATACTTCTGAATCTGGTATTGTCATGATTGTGGAAATTCCCACTTGCAAATCAGTGCCTAAGATGCCTGTGAAACACAGTCTGAGATTGCTGTGCTGCACAGCTGGAAGTCCAAAGGCTTTCTGCCTCTATAAGGTAGGTAAGGTGCTAATGAGAACATTTTTTCCCTATAAATTAACCAATCATCTGAATTCTGATTAGTATAGGATCTGATTTTGGTTCAAAGCAAGCCAAAAGGAAAAACTGGAGCCAAAATAAAGGCATCACCATCTTCAATTAGTGAACAAATATTAGACATGGAGAAATAAATTTTCATTTTGCATTAAACATCTCTAATTGCTGATTAAGTGTCTAATGAAAATAGGGCTTGGAATGGGCCTGAAGGTCATTTAGAGATTACTCCTACATCATGATGAAGCCAGTATTTTCTACATTGCTTGACAGATTTTTGTCTACCTGGAGACTGTCCTCTGAAGTTGGCAATCCAACAGTTTACCTAGGAAATGTCATAGAATCATAGAATATCCAGAGCTGGAACTGGAAGGGACCCACAAGGATCACTGAAGTGCAACTCCTTGCTACATTTTACAGGGTTTTTTCCCTTCTCTTGTCCCCATTGGTGATCACAATATCTTGGTAAAATTTAATTTGCAGAAACTTTTACATACCCATATCTCCCCTCAATATTTTTCTCTCAAAACATAACAATATCACTTATTCAGGATCATGGCTCTAGACTTCCATTTGTGGTGCTGTATATCCTTCTCCCTAATTGTCAGCTTACTGCTTTTTTAACTGCAGCAACCAAAAGTGCAGATATTTTAACGTTAGCCTTCAAAACATCATGCAGGAGAAGAGGTTAACTTACACATTTTGCACTGCTGTCAATGCATCTTTGCACAAGGTCTATTTTTGCTGTAGGTGGTACAACGCTGTTGCTGCACAAAGTTCACAATCTGGTAGAGCAGACAGACATCCTTCATTGCAGGACTTCTGCCCAGACAGCCATCCTGTACCCCTGCAGTAAATCATTCCTAACTGAGGGTAAAATCCGCTCTTTGCTGGATGTCTACTAAAGGACACCTTCTCACAGGTTGGGTGTCCAATCTAATCCAAACTAGGCTGTCCAAAATGCCCCTGAATGCAGTGAAGAGTGACAGTTCATCTCATCCCATGCTAAAGCAGATGTACCTGGGCTGAACTGCCCTCCAGAGAGGCACTCCTCACAATTTGGCAAGGTAAATTGGATAGCTAAAGTACAGTTGAGTTAAATCATGGCTGTCCAATTTTTAGACAGCTGTTCAAAGTAAAATACACTTGAAATGCACCCTGTGCTTTCCTCATCGATCTGGACTCTGTTCCTTGTAAACCAGAAAAAGATCAGGAAGAATTTTAGGCTTTTATCACCTCAAACACTTATGTCCCCTCCCAGCCTAATGCCTTCATCCATGCTTGATAAAATATTTCAATCTCTTAACCAAAAGCACTGCACAGTGCTGGTTGCAGGAGTGAGCCCTTCCAAAGAGAACCCCTCTTGTTTAATTTTGAAGGGAAGAATTAATTAATTACAGAGAATACAGGATTTAAAATGGTTTGTTACATAGAAGATATTTCTCCTACTTTCTTATTAGACATTTGTGACATTGTCCCTCATGAGAAAATTCTTACTAAAGAATGATCAAAGTAAATGCTTTCTATAGGAACTTTTTTCTGTGCAAATAATAGGGCCAAATTATGTTTTAGAAACAAGCACTAAGGCTGGTCTGAACAGAAAGAACAGACACAATTTTAAGAAAAAAATAAGAATAAATACTCATGCACAAAAGACACACAGACTCTGCTCTCATTATTTTTACACCAGTGATTTTAATGATGCACAAAATTATTTTTAACGCCAGATAAATTTAATCTATTTTTTCACAAGACGAAAGAAAATAAATACTAAAAAATACATTCTCAAATATCAACTCCCCTTGTTTGTGGTATGGGAACTGTGGAAAGCACTGCTAATGCACTTCAAAACAGTATAAGTATCAGTCAAATAAGAATCCCAGGAAACTTCATCTAAATCCTGTTCCTAAAATGCAATTCACAAAGCCTTGATAACAAAGGTATCCCACTTGCATGGTTCTCCTTGAACTGACTGTGCTGGCCCTGATGTTTAAGTGCTTTCACATCCATATCTTTTCTTCCCCACTGTCCGAAAACTGTAGAGATTTTTGACAATACTCAGTCTTTGTAAAAGTATAGAGTAAATCCTCTTCAGTAACCAAAGAGCAAAACTAGAAGTGCATTTCATACATCTTAAGCTTCAGTAAAACTTTCTTTTACGAGCTTGTTGGTTTAAATTTGCATCACTGTCACACACATGCTAGCAGGTAGCTGCTCTTCAAACACTGTTTTTCAGTATTATAAAATAGAACTGCAAATTTCTAACTACGAGGTGCTGTAGGCTGGGCATTTAGGGCTTTAAAATACTTGCCAGACCTGAAAATGCCACACACAACATCTTAGGCTGCACCTCAATCTGCAGGTCTGATTTCTGCTCTGAGATGCGTTTTATTGCTGGAGTTTAGCATATATGTTCTTGACTATTATTTTTAGTGACCTACAAATGCCAATTACATTTACAAACTGTGAGGCACATATCTGTCCTCCTATTTTTTCCTACCTGTACACGTACAGATCTTTGTAGAAATAATTCTGTGGGATTTGAACAAAGGAAAGGAATCGACTACTCTTTGCAGCTAATAGCACACAGTTGGTCAGTTTTGTTTCATCATCTCTCTATTCCTGACCTCAGAAGGACTTTATGTCAAACTACGAGGAGCTGCAGAGCCTTCTGCCACCTCAATCAACCAATCTCAAGTCCTGCTGGCAGGTTCCTGAGAATGTAGAGATGTCCTCCCAATGCAAATGTCTACTCTCTGGCTTTAGAGTGGTGCAAAACCCTAAACCAAGGCAAATTTCAAAGAGATCAAAAATCTTTTAAATAGAGAATATTATTTCTAATATTTTTACCTGGAATTCACAGAAAAATCTTTCTTCTTGACTCAAAGTTAACAATTATTGACTCAAAGCTAGATAAATATTTAGCGGATCTCAGTAACATACTAGACATTGTAACATTGCTTTGTCTACCAAGTGAAAAGACACAGATTTGGGTATTATGTGCAAAAGAGCTCTGGGGGTCCTTTGCCAGATTTCTAGGCTATTCTCCACAAGACAATGACAGAATGTCAACATCTGTTCTAATCAAAGCTCTCCAGAATCATAATGCACAAAAGAAAATCTTAATTCTTGGGAACTTTATATTGCTTGCATCATACCAGAAATGAAGCATAAAGATAAAAACTCAAACAAATGTCCTCCTGCCTCACAGAACACCCAGCCACCACCACCACCCTTAGTTCTAACAAGTCAAGCATATCCCCATTAAATTTTTTATAAAGGTGAAGACAAAAGCTTGAGACAGTAGCTAGATCATCTCATCTGTTCTTTGGCTGACAAAGGAATAATCAAAGAGTATGTATTTGTAGTGTTTAGTTTGGTCTGTAAATATTGATGAATTAGAGTCACCAAAACACGGCAGACTACAAACAAATTTATTTAGCTTTTAGCATTGCACACTCCAAATGCAGATTTTTGTCTCTCTTACAGACCAACACCTAAATTTAGTTGAAACTGAAGACCAAGTTTTGAACAGTCCTTCTGGATTGGACTGGCCGTCAGTCATATAATCATTGAATTGCTTGGGTTGGAAGGGACCTTAAAGAACATCTAGTCCCAGCCCCCTGCCATGGCAGGAATTCCTCCCACTATACCAGGCTGATCAGAGATCTATCCAACCTGACTTTGGACAATTCCAGGGATGGGGCATCCACAACTTCTCTGGACTAGCAGTTTCAGTGCCTCCCCACCCTTACAGGGAAGAATTTCTTCCTAGTATCTAACCTAAACTTTCCCTCTTTCAGTTTGAAGCCATTCCCCCTTGTCCTTCACTACAGGCTCTTGTAAAAAGTCCCTTTCCATCTTTCTTGTAGGGTCCCTTCAGGTATTGGAAGGCCACAATTAGGTCACCCCAAAGCCTTCTCTTCTCCAGGCTGAACAACTCCAACTCTCTCAGCCTTTCCTCACAGGAGAGGTCCTCCATCCTTCTGCTCATTTTTGTGGACCTGCTTCAACAGGTCCATGTCCTTCCTGTGCTGGGGACCCCAGAGCTGGACACAGCACTGCAGGAGGGGTCTCACCAGAGGGGAGCAGAGAGGCAGAATCCCCTTCCCTGGCCTGCTGCCCAGACTCCTTTTGATGTAGCCCAGGACATGTTTGGCTTTCTGGGCTGCCAGTGCACGTGGCTGGGTCATGTCCAGCTTTTCATCCACCAGCACTCCCAAGTCTCTCACTTCAGAGCTGCTCTTGGTCTGTTCATCCCCTAGACCAGACTTTTACCAGAGTTCAACCCATTTGTTCCACACTAAGAAAACCACAATGGATCAGGTGTGTAGATGCAATAAAATTTTAGTGGATGTTTCAGATAGTACACAGGAGTTGTCAGAACGACAATGCAGTTAAACAATACACTCATGGTCATCTGAGTGATCAAATAACGCAGGCAAAGCTAAACACTGAGATTTCTACTAGTGAAGTATGAGCTGCACTAAGCAAAAGCTTTCACATTCTAAAAATAAAGTTAATTTGATTAAAACATCATGGAAACAAAGATGCAAATGACTAAACTAATTTCCTACTCTTGTCTCAGATGACTGGTACCTAATCCTTAAGTAACTCTATGTATTCAAGTGCAGGAGGATCAAAGAACTACCCCCCTACCCTTCCAAAGAAAAAGAAAACAACAAATCTAGAAAAACAATCAATAATTGATTCTGGTTTAATTAAATATTGTTATACTTGATAAACCATTGTCCTTCAACAGTTGCAAACCCCAGAAAAACTGCTAACCCTTCCAACAAGGAAGGCATACTTTTTTTATATATATTCTCACATAATATATAGATTGCACTATGGAAACAATTTGTATAGAGCTATAAGCCTGACAAAGAAAATTTCACTAGTTCTTTTTTTTTCTTTTAATAAATAAGAAGAGATGTCTAAATTTACTTTCAACCCCTTCTCTCAGCTTATTTTCTACTATTAGCCAACTAACTGGAAGGAAATAATAGAAGAGAAAACAAAGCCTTTCAAAAAAACAGAAAACAAGTATTTTATGCTTTAAAGAGCAAAAATTAGTACTCCCTCTTTCCTGCCCAGTATTAGCAAAAAGCTTCACTATATTTCATGCTAAAAATGTTCCTTTCTTCAAGCGCTTTGAATGTTTTTGTTTTTTCCTTTAGTTCAGAAGATATATTGTTCCACTCATGTACCTAACTTACTCTTTAAGATTTTCACTATTTTGGGATGCTTAAGCAGGATCTTGGAACTCCAGAGCTGATTTCTAAGCCATTGAAAGGAACAAGAAGAGAAAACACTGCAATAGACAGTGGTCTTTTTAAGACAGCACTTCTAGCCACAGAAGCCCATAATTACTTCCCTCAAGAGGAAGAAATATTCCTCTACAAGATCTTCATTTGACTGACAGCAGTAAGAACCTAAAAAGAAAAGTGGTCCTACTTACACTGACCTCTGGCAAAAAAATTAAAGCTCAACTTGTCTCCTGAGTCAGCTCAGAGCACCAAGTCCCACACTGCTTATTCAGCAGCACCACAGGCTGACTCTGTCACCCAAGTTCCCCTGTCCCCACACTTGTCCTCAATAGTCAGCGGGTCCCCAACCTGAAATCACACTCACTACAAAGAAGCCCAAAAGCCATTAATTGCTCAATTATGCTGTATTATGTAGATCTTACCCACTAACCATCCACAGAATCTATGGGGTTGGCTTTAGTACATCTATTTTTACTGATGTGCGTGAAATGCAGAGTGGGGAAATAATTCAGCTTGATAACTTGTCACACATTTGTTACTTGATCTTCAGTGATTTCACTTGACAGAGACGCCTGACAGCCCTCCTAGACTTGAATGGGAGAAAGGCAATGTTTCTTTGTAGTCATGCAGCCTGCAGAGTTATTTAAATTTTCTGATTTTTGATAGTTTTGACCAGAAAAAAATTAACTCCCAGTTAGTGTGCTGAGAGGAAAACCTGGCTCAGTCCACCCAAGGTAGCATTTGGAACATTCTGTTATCTAGAAAGCATATAAAAATAAACTTGCCTTCCACAAAGATCCTGTTCCAGTAGATTTTTCCAACTTGATTTCCTCCAAGAAATATTAGATTTGATAAAATCAGCATTGAAGTGCTAACAGATGCTAAGACAGCATGAAGTCGACGACGAAATCTTGGCGAGAAGAAACGTTCCTGAGGGGCAAAACAAAAGGTGCAAATGAAGTTAACAATCCCTGCAAATTTTCACGCAGCATTAGAAAAAGACATTGCCATTACAACAAACAACTTTCATATTTTCATAATTCAGCTTTCATTTGAACTTTCAGAAGCTCAAATCCTTACAGAACAGATCCCCAAGATTTTTAAATATCTAACAGAACCTCTCACCAATGCCATTCAAGTTGGAGTAAGGCTTCCTGATTAAAAGCAGTCTTGAATCATAGTTATGGCTGGAAGGGAGGTTACTTAGAAAGATCAGAGTAGGGTCAGCTAGAGAATGCTGCTCAGGGCTGTATCTGTTTGGGTTTTGAATATCCCCAGTGATGAAGGCTGCCCAACATCGCTGGGCAACTCCTCGCAATAAAAGAGATTTGTGTGTGTGTGTTTAAATGTATTTTTTATGTTTAAAGTGGATTTCAGTCTGTGCCCCCTGCCTTTTGTCTGTCACTGAATATCACTTAGAAAAGCCTGCAGTTGGGTGTTGATATACATGGGTAAGATCCCCCAGAGCCTCCTCTCCTACAGGCTGAACAGTCCCAGCTCTCTCAGCTTCTCCTCCTACAGCAGAGGTTAATTTGATTAAAACATCATGGAAACAGTCCCTTTACTATCAGTCCCCTGGCTGGACTCACTCCAGCATGTTCACGTCCCTGTTGTGGGGAGCCCAGAATGGGACACACTTCTATATATATTCAGTGGTTTAATTCTTATTTTACAAAAAATGCTCCTTGATAAATTTTTGCTGACAGATGTGAACAGTATAGCAACATGCTTTTAGGGTGGGTGATTCCCAGCAAATTTATTATTTGCTAACAGATGTGGACAGTATCAACATGCTTCTAGGGGGATTCCATTAGGATCCAATATAGAACAAAGCACTTCAGTACATAGTAAAGAGCATCAAACAACTTCAGAAGTCATTAATTCTCTGGTTGATTAATAAGATGTCACTGAAAGGTTCTAGAATCAGATTAGATCTGGTTATAGCAATCACTCTTAACAAATAGATAATTCTAAAAAAAGGTTCATATATATATATGCAATCTCAAATTTCCTTCTCAGTGCAAATATTACTGCTCATGTTCAAGAAGTGTAATTATCCAGATTTTGGTATTGTTGTTCTAATGATACAAATAAAGCAGGACTCTCTCCACCATATACTAGTCTACATATTTCTAAATCTGTATTTTGCATTATCACCTGAGGTGTGAGTGCAGCATGGAGACTTGCAAGAAGATGGTAAAAGAAGGATGGGGAAGTTTTAGCTTCCTCCATTATTCAGTTGCTAAAGGAAAATTTAAAGAACATTACAGCACTTCACCAAGAAATATTGTCTCATTACTACACAAGGAAAAATATCCTGTACATTGTGGCCCCAGGCTGAAAGCCTCTGTACACAGGGCTTGAATTTACAAAAGATGGAATACTTTGTGTGAAGTGATGAGCATTTTACAGGGCATGGAAAATAAGGGAAGTATCAGTAGCTGCTCAACCTTCATGTTATAAATGGTGGCATTGCAGAAAACAAAGTCTTGTGACTGCAGCATCAAAAAAAAAAAAAATTAAAAAATAAAAGAGCAGTAATTAATCTTTAATAGCTACAGGCAGACCAGAATTCATGCTCAGATACCTGAAACAACAAACACATGCTCAAAACACACCTAAAAATACATTTCCAGACAATTAAATTGGTCCTTCTGTAAGCATCAAAACAAATGTTTCAACTGCTAGATTATAAAGAGACCAATCTTCAAATAAATGACAGTTACAGGCATAGAAATACAATTTCAACATATTACTGCAAAGTAATCTCTGGGAAATTGAACGTTAGCCTTGGTCAGAACTATATCTAGTATATGAGTCAGTCTGAGTCAGCACAAAAATGAGGAGAGACAAGGTTTAAGGACAAGTGCTCTGGATCAGTCAGTATGTACAATAGAGCAATAGCCAATCTTCCACATAATATAATGAAAAATAGTCATGTATGAAGAGACTGAGACCTTTCTCTGAAAATTCTGGCTGAAAACTAGGGCAAGATAGGAGAGGTAGAGAATATAACAATTATATAAATATTCACAGACACAGACAGTTGAGTTAGTGAAAGAACTTTTTCCGTTTCAAGTACTTCATATCTCCAAAGCTATCCAAGGATTTCCAATACATTCTCCTTCTGTTCACACACACATAGAGGACAGCTTACGTTTATCTCTTCCTGAAAGGCATAGTTTGAATGTATGGTCCCACACAAGAAAAATGTATGCCTTTTCAGAATGTGTAAGTGTAGGCACATAGAAAAAACATTTGAAATCCTGTTATGAAATCCATGTTAACAACAAAGTTTAAATAAAAACAAGTTACGATCATGCTAGCTTGAATTAACCTGCAGCTCAAATAGTGCATTTTCTATCATCAGATCTACCTTTCACTCTCCCTTTGTCTATCAAACTTACTTGTCAACTCTGAGGAAAAGCAGTTTTAATTAAGAAAGAGAAAAAAATCGTTGGCTAAGCAGTAGAAAGAGTTGGAGACGGACAACCCATCCGACAGCTGGTGCTTAATTGCATTTTCCACCAAGGTACTGATCGGACTTGGTAAGTTTCTAAAGTTTGCCTGTTTTACAACCCAAAGCAGTACAACTGAAACAACATAAAGAGCTAAAAAAGCTCTGCTACCTTTTTTTTTTTTTTTAATGAATACAGTTACTAAAAAAATAAACTGTCGCATATAGTACATCACCTTTTACAGAAGTGCTGCACGTTAAACAGGCAAGTTAAATGTAGTATAGACCATAAAAGCCCTTAGCCATTTATAAGGCATAAAGGAGCAGTTTATGACAGACACAGTTTAGACAATCACTGAATCTTCACTGGGTTTTGCTGTAGCTAATTTCCATTAGCTTTGCTAGGCATTGATCCAAAAAGCAGTACACATTTTCCTGACAGTCTTTGATGTCAATGCAGATTTTACTCAGCTGCTATGAAAGTAAAAAAGAAAACTCTCTTTAAACATCTCAAGCCATCTAGAATAAGCTAACTGGGAAAGTATCTGAGCAGGTAGTGGGCTCAAATCAATATATTGGAAGCATTATTTAGCAATGAAAAAGAAATGAGGTTGATCTAGATAACCCATAACAACAATTTCATTTAAATATCTACAACCTTGCAGATTTTGTGAATGCACAGCAAGTTGATTACAACAAAGCAAAATTTAAAAAAAAAAAAAAAAAAAACACATCCACAACTCTTCATTAACCCATTTAATGCTTTTAACAATATGCTCCATTACAGCAAAATAAACAACTGCTATGGACTTGTGGTGTTTCTCTGGATTTTACTGCTGTCTATTTCTCTCTCCTCTTTCTTGTTGGAAATACAGCCAGAAGATAGAGTGGTAATCTTGTGTTAAAATGACAATAAAACCATGGCTGCCTGGTTGAAACCTTGATTTGCATCCCTCCTCACTGCTCCATCTTATAATCTCACATCAATACTTTACCATACTTCACTTTCAGTAATCACCAGCATCCCCACCTCCCTCATACATTGTGAAATAAATGGACTGTAGCACTTAAACTACACAAAAAAATAGTCATGCTGTCATGATACTCAGCCCAAATGCATGCAGCATGACACAGAAGGTGACTTGTAAAACATTGGCTCAGGCAACCTTTGAGTTCTGGTTATTATTCCAAACCCATTTCTGCTGTACATGAAGATTAGCCTCAGACATTTTTGCCAGATATTGGGAAAAACTTCCCTCTGCACATTGTTTGGTCTAGCAAAATTGGCTGCCATCAGAGCTCTTCCAACTTTGCAGCCATCTTACAAAAATAAATTATACTATCACGTAGTTGGGTACCTTGACAAGCAAATCTTACGTGTTTGCAAGTGGAGGAGGAAGACAGGCGTGAAAAGAAATTGCATGGTCCAAACATTTCCAGTCCTAAATCCATTTCCACTTACACATTCATTTCACATTTAGCTTCTAAGAGAAAACCAAGGCAGAAATGGGTTGTCTCTTAAGAAAGCTGATGAAGGACAACACAGAATAGATCATTTAGGTGAGAATTAAGAGTTAAGGTACAGGACACAGTGGAATTTTGAGTTAGAGAGAAGATATTTAATTTGCTATGCAAGTTAACTACACCACAATGAGCACAAAATACACAAACATGGCACAAAAAGTGGCTTCAGGCAGCAGAGCAGAATTTAAAGGAACTTCTCTCTAGTGTCAGTTAGAGCTACCAACAGCAAATTCGCATTTTTACAGGACTGTTCACAACGATATCATTGAATGGCATGGAAAGACTAAATTGAGAGTCCAGGAAAATGCATTTATTTCTCTGAGGTAGCCAACAAGACAGAAAATGCTGTGGGGAAGACTGACCAGAATAAGTAACCCAGCCTTCCACATGGAAGCTGGTAGAGACAGAACAAGTCACATGTAGTGACAGGACAAGAGACTGTGACTTCAAACAGAAAGAGCATAGCTTTAGATTATGTATTAGAAAAACATTCTTTACTGTAAGGGTGGTGAGGCACTGGTTGCCCAGAGAAGCTGTGGATAATCCATTCCTGGAAGTGTTCAAGGCCAGGCTGAATGGATCTTTGAGCAACCTGATCTAGTAGAAAGTGTCCCTGCCCATGGCAGAGGGCTGGAACTAGATGATATTTAAGGTCCCTTCCAATTCAAACTATTCTACGATTCTATGAAGTTGACAAGACACTTAAGGCTGAATTCCGTACAGCAGTCAAAACTAGGCAGTCCTATCACAATATCATACCTAAGTCTTTTACAGAAATAAATCCCTCAGTATTTTATCAGGGAAGCAATCCTATGTTTTCCTACATCAACAAACTATTAAACTTTTTCTAGCAAAAGCGGTGGCATCATGGTAATTTGTCATATCACAAAGGCTCGTTACTGTGAGGGCCACTGAATCCAGCTGCAGTGGCTTGGTCTGGGAGCAGATCCCAAGTATCACACTGGGTTAGGGAGGGCACAGGAACAGGGGCACATGTTTTTTACCATGCTGCAAACCCAGCTTGATGACAGAGTGACAAGAAGAAGGAAGTCTCCCCTGACAGACATTAGCTGGTAACTTCTTGGCAAACACTCATAAGATGGAAAACATCTACGTGTGCTGCATTTGCAAAATATCTCATTTATAGAGCTGTTCTGGGATAGATTAAAGAAAACTTCTCCATAAAGTCAGTGACATTATTGAGCTTGCTTATACTAAAAATACTTTAACAAGTCCCATGTAAAGGAATTCAATTTCCTGCAATTTAAGCAAGAGTCTATCTTCATGGAGTAAAACAGAGATTCACAACATTTATATCTTTGTGAATGGCCCATCCAGAGAATTGATGATCCAAGCACATGACAAAACAAAAGCATATGACAAAATTGGAGAAGCAGCTGAATTATTTCATACGTGAACATATGCACTGTGGAAGAAGACTGTCAGATACTATGACCAGAGTGACATGAAACATACTTGATACTACAAACTGCAAAACTAGATATTACATTATTCTATTTTCATCTGCCTTTGTTTTTTAAGGATCAAGATAATCTAGAACAACTTTTAGGAGAGATTTCTTTTTTTAAAAGCATACAATATTTTATTACTATCTGTTCTAGAGACTTCATTCTCTCCCACTCAAACCTATCAGCCAAATAAGATATAAAAACTGCACTATTTGTTGTGTTGAAGAAATAGAGGAAATTAACTACCATGAAAATAACACCTAGTCCTGCATTATCTTTCATTGCCTCTCCTAGTGTATGAGAGGAGACTAAGTGTGTCTCCTACAATTCCATCCTTTCAATTTCCTCAAGGTTTTTATTAGACAAACAATGCTTAAAATTTGATGCAACGTTGACTCATCTTTACGTCACAAAAACTAAATTAAACGTTCTTTGCAATAGTCTGTTATTTAGAGTTTATAAGGACTTTTGGGGGGAAGGGATGGATAGGTAAAATGCTTGTGAGTAAAGGTGCCCAGTAGAGGAGGGGTACAGGTGGTGTTCTTATGCATATCAGCAAAGAGTTTAGAAAAAGCCTCAAAGTTTCTTTTCTTAATGCAATTTTATGAGCTTCAGTTTTCACCCTCCATTGTACCCCAGGTAAAGGATAAGCCCCTCTCACAACTTCCATACTTTTCTACAGAAGGGATACCAACCTGTCAATCTTAAAGGTGCCAGCCCTCCTCAAGTGCTTCCTTTTAGAAAATGTGCTCAGGTAAATGACAAGCCACGTCTTCAACGCCGCTGAGCCCCAGGAATCGCCACATTACTGCGAGAGCGAACACCCCAATACACATCCTGAATCTGGGTCATCCGCAATGCAGCCATTTGCCAAAAATAACGGGACAGCAAAAAAACAGGAGCATGGGTGAAAAGCTGCGAGAGAGCGAGGAGCAGATGGGACAGTGGGAAGGGAGGCGACACATCCTGCCTAACAGTTACCGGCTATTTTATCTATCTGCAGTTCGGCACACTGAAAATGGAGGGCAGGGTGTGACTGAGCAGCTGGGGGAGCAGATGGGACGGAGGAAAGGCTGAAAATTGTGACAAAGCTCTGCCAAACAGAATGTCAATTTATTTAATTTTTAAAGTGAGCAGTAGAAATAAAGATGGGTTGGGTCCAAGCAATGGAGCATCTTATGTTTGTTAATACACATTGTCAGTGGGTCATAGAAACAAAAGTGTGTTTGGGAGAGTGCAGAATCAAAGGGAGGGACTACACGAGCTCATTAATGATAGTAGATCATGGTGAAGAGCACCAGGGGCCAGGGAAAGGCAGCTCATGAGATGCTGACACCTCAATATGGTACACATTCCTGCACTCTGAAGCTGAGGGACAGATGTTTGACAGAGTAAGAGTAGAGACTGTAGCACAGAACAGAAGTGCGACAAAAACAGAGGATTTTGGTTGAACACGTGTACAAAATATTAATTTATGAAATAATCTAAAAGAAACTGGAATCCCCAGGGCTGCAATGTACCAAGGTAAGAACAGGAAAGTGAATAAGATGTGCTACCAGATCTTATCCATCTCAATAACTTCCACACTAAATAAACTTCCACACAACAAATTTACTTCCTCATCAACATACACTTCAGTAATGATGGCAATCATTCCTGTTTGTTCTGTTCTTCACCTAACTCTAACCCAGAAACAACCCCTTTACTTCAGTTTGCTTCATTTTTCTGGCCTTTCATTTTGTTTGCAATTTTTCCCTCCCTTCTACCCAACCTGAACTGTGGCTTGAGGTCATATTCCATTTCTTTTCAAGGTATATACTTTCCTTCCAAAGCAATGGTAAAAATAAGCTCCAGGAAGGTTCACACATGAAAGCAGGAACTGACGGCATTTTTCCAAGAGACAGGATGATACAAACAACCTGTAATTCCCTATATAACTCCTATAAAAAGAGGGCCACACAATTAAAATCAAGCAGCTGTCAGTTAAGATCTATTTTCACAAATAGAACTTGATTCTGAATTTAGGAATAAATGCTATATATAGTATTTGAGAAGATACTCATCTTCTCTATTGATGTCTTACTAAACATTCACTCAACAAAACGCTGTCTTGCACTAGCACCATTTCATTTTTAGATTTTCCAAAAGATCTACATTTATAGCATCTCTCAGCAAACAGCCAACTCCCCCTTCTGTTTGAAGAAAGCCTCCTACCAGCTCGCATGTATCCACTACACTTACAGATGCATGTGTGAAAGTTCGACATACACACAAGTAAATTTCTGTACTTCTACATTTAACTCTTCACTCTCAAAGAACCTGCCCATTTATTATTTTTTAAGTGGCAGCTTGTGAAAAGTGCAAAATGAACAGCACTGAAATGCACCATCTTCTTTTCTATTTTATGTTTAAAGCAGGGAATTTAGCCAAGTAATGGCAGTGTACATATTACTGTAAATGTGTCTCAGCTCTCATTGATTGAGAGATTTGTGTCCAGATCCTTGACATCTCTGTTTTTGTTTGGGTTCTCATTCTGCCCATGCTGATTCTCTCAGTTCCCACATCCACATTTTAACATTTTTATCTTTTAAATTGTAATGCAGTTGGAAAGGGAACCTAACTTCATCAATCATTAGTGCTGAATTTTGATCTTGCCCCTTATGACCGTTACCAAAAAAATAATACACAGTAAAAATCCCTATGGAGACATCTGATAAACACTCTCAGCAAATAAAGACAATGCTTTCCCCAAAGCAAGCTTCTGTAGCTTAAGGCAGAGCAGGAAGACCAGGGTGCCACCACTCCTCAGGACTCTAACTCGTATTTCTGTAATTGCTGACATCTATTACCTGGACTAATTTTTGAGGTAAACCACAGAGGGAGGCTGTATTCATATAACAGTAACAAAGAAGCAGGTAACCAGGATCATTCCACCTTGTTTTCACACTGTAGCATGATTTACTTGCTTTTCAAACAGCATTACTGGCCAAGCACCAGAAAATTACCCAATGTCTCCAAAATGGAAGAGGAAATAAATAATGCTGATAGGTGGGAGAAATGCTGGTGTTTTTGGGGTTTTTTTATGACAACCAAACAGCTATGCCAGGGGCTTCCCAGCTGACATTGTTATCAGGAGCAGAGCACAAAAATCACAATGGTTTTTCCATTTTTGGCATCAAAAATAATATTTCTTGCAAAGATTAGACCAAAAAAAAAACAACCTCAAAAGGTAGAAAACAAGAGAATGTAATCTCTGAAATATTTCTGCAGTCATTTTTGTCATTCATCACACTAAAGTCTGTATCATATTGCATATGCTTGTCTCTCTACTACATTTTCAGTCTTTCTTACTTCAGAATTTGAGATGAGAAGTTCCCTCAGCAAGGAAAACCAGTCCCACAGTGCAAGTGTGTGATCATGTGAACGCTTTTTAGCAGGGCACTCAAAACATTATGGGATTTATTTCTGTTAAGACAAATGAAACCTTATCACAGGAGAGTGGAGAAGAGAGAATAAAATCAAGCAAAAGCAGAAACATGCAAGAATTGTTTGACTCGTAACTATTGCTAGCAAAGATAGAAATCACTGGACTGACTAGGATGCATCAGGCAACCCATATTTATCTTTGATGGTCATTCAGTACAAAACAGCACCTTGAAGCAGCTTACTGCTTCTAAGTACCACAGACCAGTAGTCCCAAATCTGCCCTGACTAATGTTTCACATCTACAAGAACAAGTTTCCACTGATTTTGAGCCAGAGTATGCCTACTTTGGATAGTAAAGATTTCTGGTTAGAGCAATGATATGGCGGAATTCAAGGTCAGGTTGGGGAGTAGGGAGTGGGTGGCAAGCCCCTTCTCCTAGTCTGGGTTTTGACATTATGGTTGGTACCTGGTCTGAAAAACCAATTCTGCACTAGAGAATAAGAGTCTGATTAAGGGAATTTGTTCATTCTTAGAAAGTGAAGCAACAAACTCAACACAATTCTACAGCAAGTACATAAAAATGTTATGAAGAAAGTACCATTGGCAATGCTTGTCACTTCACCAAATCACCATGCTGCAATAAAAATATGTAAGAATTATACAAAATTATTGGAAAAAAGAAAACGCCAGACTGGCTTGACAATAGTAAACAAGTGATATAAATATTTCTTCCACCAAATGAAGTAAGAGGAAGATCAAAGCCCAGTGCGTGCTGAAGAACAGCTGTTAGGGTCTGTATTTATTGCAGAGATCTCATAAAGATTTAATCTTGCAAGGTGGTCAACAAACATACCTCCCTCAAATGACTTCATAGTGTTTAGTCAGATCTTGTCTCTACTGAAGAAGGAAACTTTACTTGTCTCATGGTAAAGTGAATTGTACTTGTAAAAAGAAATTCTGACACTTAAAGGAAATAATTACTCATTTTTCAACATATATGGGACATATACATTGAATATACATACGGTTGTGAAATACCCAGGCACTTCCATCTTGGTTAGGTTGAATGTGTACCCTAGCATAGCCTGAGTAATTAAGGCAGCAGAACCCAATTGGCTCCTTTGTCTCACTGCTCTTAAAACACAAAGGTTCAGTCTGCTATCCCATGCTGCTTATGCACATTTACAAGTGGGAGGTTTCAAGTAGTCGAGCTCCTCCTCTTCCACTTCCTTTCCTTGGCTTTTGTCTCTTACACTGTATTGCTTTGGGCGCTTCTCAGATTCCTCTCCATGAGTCAAAGCATCTAGGAATAAAATAACCCAAGAAAAGTAGAGTTTTCTGCTAGGATAAAGAGCTAGCAGCTGAGCAAAGATTCCAGTAGGAAGGCGTGAGGAGGAGGAAGTGGTGAGACTGTGAGGAAAGAGAAAATAAACTTTTCCCCCTTCAACAGCAATGAGCTTTTAGTTCAGCTTAATTCCCTGTGGAACCAGAGCCCAGAGGTCAGGCTAACCAGTCAGAACCTTTCCACGCTCCACACCAACTGTCTGCAGGATAACTGTACAGTAATTATGAATAACTGTAGACATTTTAATGCATCTAGCAGAACAAATAGGGCAAACAGAATTAAGCAGAGGGAAAAAAAAAGAAAAACAGACAAAACCCCTCTCACCCCACCCAAACCATGAAAATCATCTAAAATTCCACTCTCCAGAAAGCTGATGATACCAGTTGTCATTGACCTCATCTTTGATGCACAAAATAATGTGCTCTTTTAACTACAGAGACAAATGTATGGAGTTCATTCCTCTGGGGAAAATTATAATCTAACACACTTAGGACATCTAATCTAAACCACTAAGTAAAACATGGAAATCCTATCAAATACTTCCCCTTTTGCAAAGGGGGCCTGGGAAGCAAATGACAGCATATTGAAAAGGACTGAATTAGTGCACCTCATTGCAGCCACAAATGAAAATGCAGTAATCAAAATTTCCTACACTTTAAAAAAAACCCACTTACAAGGATAGTAAAAATTTAAAATATGCCATATGTAAAATTAGTTGGTTTCCCAAAATGAATTGCTTATAGCATATTTAGTTTCTTATCAAATAAATCTAAAAATGAGATCTTAAACTAGAAATTCATCATAGTATGATTTTGAAAAGATCTTTATCTCTCAATTAAAAAATTCTTACTAGACTGAACGACATGTTTTCACTTAACTAAAGAACCAAAAAGATAAATGTTGCTATTTCAATTTAGATTAAAACATTAATTTTATCAATCTGCCACATTTATTAATCCCTTTGCTGCATCTTCCTTTTGGATGGTTTCCAAATATTTCTTTTTTAAAAATCCATTGATTTAAAGGTGTTGCCAGCTACTCTAAGGTTTAACTCATTCTAAATCTATTTTTATACCAAGATCTAATTTTTTTTATAGATGTGTTCTTCTAGAAATCATTTTCCTTAAGGAAAGAGAAGAAAAAACTTTAAATCACTGGGAGAATGTTAGCCATTAGCATTTCCTTCTATAAATCAGACACATTATTTATTAAAAGTCAATACAAATTCTGTCATTGATTTCAAATGAGTTACTACTCAAGTCTGTTCATCTGTAAGAAATTAATATAGAAACACTGAAGCAAAGCACTTCTTTGCTCAGTACAGATCTAAATATCACTAGGAAAAGTAAGAAAAAAAATAACTGACAAAAACACAATGAAATTTCTCCCATTTAATATTAAGATCCCAGATCTGCCGTATCTTAGGAAGCCTAGCATTTATTGTTGTTTTATACATAATGTTTTGCTGAAAAGACAGTATTAATTAATTCAGCTCTAATTTACTGAGAACTAGCAAGTAATTCATAGTTGGAAAAAAGGCATGGAGATAACTTATCCTCACACAACTTACTGAAACACTGAAGTTCAGAAGAATGTAAGCTGAAAAGGATATAAGCAAGAGCATCAGCTCTCCTACAGCTGAACACAGGAAGCCAGCCACTGGTTTGAAACCAGTTCAAATTGAAAGTTCCAGAACCAATTTTTTGGGTCAGGGAATTTACTGTTTTCAGTACACATTTGTTTATATGTTGATTTTACTTCCCACAAATAATGACTGTGCTGCTTTGTTCATTCTAGCTCCATATGCCTGAGATAATATTTAAAACCTGTCAGACTGCTACAAAAACAGTTATTTCCCCATATTGGGCTGGTTTCAAGCATTGGGACTGAAACTACCATAAAATCTGCATAAATGTAGGCAATATATACATATATATATATAGTCAGCACAGGGATTCAGGGAAATATGAGACCTGAATATGCTCTATTTTGATTTTTAATCTTCCCTTTGCAAGAGAATTGAAACAATATAGCGTGAGGGGGGGAAAAAAAGGAGGCAGTTTTGATACTATTCTTGTTACTCTTAGTGATCAATCTTAAAAACAGAGTAGAATTAAAATTCAACTTATACTTCTAGATTTATTCCTTTTTTACTAATTAAACACCTCCTGCTCAACTGAATTATGTATCTCAACTTCAAGAAAAATATATGAGGAGGTTTGGTGAACAGAACGGGTTAAAAAAAGCATAAACCTGTGCTCTGTATTTTTTCAAAAACTCATCTGCTATTCTGAAGACAAAAATAGACTTTGCTTTTCAAAAATAGCCCTCAAGAGCCAACACAGCAACTGAGTGAAGCACAAGAATGCAAAGGATTTCAGCTCATCAACAGATGAAATTTAAGTGAAAAACCCATCCCCCAGAAGAAGGTCTTCAACACCACAGTGATTAGACTTGCAGCACATGCCTCACTGAGACAGGATTACAGGAATGTTTCCAAAAAACAGATTAAAAGAGGGAAGAGGAAATTTATACAGGGTACTGGGAAATTTTCAGTTTCTTTTAAATGTGGTACATCTCAGAGAATGTCATATCACTCCACCCCTTGATAAGGAAAATGCAAGGTCCAACTACTCATCTGGCCCCAGTATCAGCATTCCAGAAGAAAATGGGAGTTAGAAGAGCGAGGTGAGAGCAATAAGGAGCAGTTTGTAGCTCATGTTCTTGTAAAGAAACCTTCAAGGCACAAGGCAAATCATGACTCAGCCATAACTGCAGTGAGATCTGCCTCATGCACTAATGTAGATGCCAAAACTATTGTTATGGGTCAACACAGTTTGGTTTTTAGTTGAAGAAGAATATGGAATATTGCCCTGTCAGGACCTTAGAAAAGGACAGGGACCTATCAAGAGCCAGTTCTTGCCTATTGGAATGTGGTTTGACCACTGAGAAAAGAGAATGCGACTTTTAGTAATGCCATATAAAGTTGGGAATGTGTTGGACCGCCCTCTTTCCTCCCGGCGAGCCGCCAGCTACCATCGTGCAGCGGCCGGGCGGGGCGGGCTGGGCCGGGCCTCCGGGAGCCGCTGCCCCGTGCGGGAGAGCCCCGGCCGGCTGAGCCCCTTTCCCCCCGCTGCCGGTGGGGGAGAGGGGGGGAAAAGCTCTGGCAGCTGCTTGCTCCATGGTCAGGGCTGGGAGGAGATGCTCCCTCCCCGCTTCCCGGGCCCCTGGGAGCACCCCCGAGGTGAGCCACCCCAGACTAAGCCCGAGGGGTGGCAGGGCGAAGGCACCCACCAGTCTAATGAGCTACTGAGATCCTGGCTGCCCTTTCTGAGCCTTCCCACCGGCATGGCCCTCGGCAGGGACCCCAATGACTACGGAAGGCCTGGGCAAGCTTTAGTTCTTTCCTACCAGCAGATGAACTCCCAGAGCACTGGCCCTTCCTGGAGGGAGGACAGACAATGTGATTGAACCATAGAGACACAGCGTGAAACTGAAGTCAGTGAAGAAAGAGTGAAAAGACTATTTGGGGGAAAGGAGGAGGAGTGGCCTAATTTGGCTGGACGTCTCTAGTAAACTATGGATAATGGACTATTTTTCCTGTAACATATGAATCCTGTTTGGGGGGTGTAAGGTTCTAGTTAAAAGTGATATGAAGCTCTTTGCTCCTATGGAAAAGGAGAATTTCATTTTTTGAAATGGAGATGATTTTGGAGATAAAAAAAGAGAATCTTTGTTTTATACTAGAAGAGGCATCCTCTAATGTTAACAGTACCCCTAATAAGCAAATATGGCCCATATGTGGTGTTGGGAAAAATTGCTATTGGGAGGGACCTCTCAAAGGCAGGTTCTTGGGTGGCTATCTTTGTGAGAGATGAGACCCACAAGAGTTCTAGGCTGTCAGTGAGGAAATTCCATGGAAATTGTAAGAGAAACTCCTTCCCTAAAGGAACTAATGAAAGACTATTTTTAAACGGTGATACTGACTGAAAATTACAAGTTTTGTCTCTTTAAGTTGTTTTTGTGGGAAAGTGAACACTTGTGGGGGGAGGGAAGGATGTTTTGAAAGTTTCATTTTTTTTTTATTTTCTTATTTTCTTCTTCTTAGTGTGTGTGAATAAATTATCTTTGTAACTTTAAGGTAAGTCTGTTTTGCTTTTTGCTTTCTCCTAGTCATATCTAAAAAATAACAAACACTGAAACCATCACAACTATGCATATTAAAAATTCTGGCTTCAGAATTATTTCATGAAAATATATGAAAGGGTCTACAACCATATTTCTAAATAGAAATGAGAAACAAGGGAGACATGGAAGACACTGCATAGGCCTTTAAAAACACTGGGTGAAGACAAGATGGAGGTAAGGGGTAAAAATGCAGTTGGTTAGGGATGTAATTTATACAAAAAACAACCCTACTGCTAGCAGCAGTTAACTATAATTAGAACTACATGTTAGAAATTAATCCAACATACATAACCCCACCTTTATAATGTCATTATCATTATAATTTCTATGATATTTAAGAACTTAGTTCTCTAGGAGTTTTATTAAAATTTCTAATACAGTGACATCAGACACAAAAAGTAAGCCCCTACACTTTTATTTCCTCCTACAGCTGGATGCCTAAAACAGTATGTTGTCTTCCAGTCCAGAGACAAACATATGCAGCTGGTCAGATGGTGAAGCTCAGTTTCACCCTAGAGGGAGGATTAATGGATCTGATATATTCATTCTCTAGTAAGGTAAAAATCTGCTTCCAGACTATCACTGAAATTGCAGTGATGGACAGTTGGGTGATATAAGGTAGCACTGGCTGCTAAATTATTGAGCCGTATCAGCTGCCACACACAGGATGCCACAACAGTGGAAACTGAAATGGTTAGGATGGATAACAAGCATCATTCCTTGAGCATCAGGCTGCAGAGTGAGTCTCCACCAAAACAACAATATATAGGAGTACGATGTCTGTGCAATCATCACTAGTAAGGAACCAAGACATACAAAGAAGATTTGGGATTTAGTAGTAAGCAAACCTGCAGATTAAAATGACCATCAAATTTAAAATAGTGGGTTTTCCATCTAATTGCACGTCAAAGTCAATTTTGTCCTCTGGAAAATACAGCATGAAGGTCAAAAGTATGAATAAAATGAAAATATCAGAGGATTTCAAGGCAAAAAAATGTTTGCTTTACTTGGCTCTTTAGTGGCATAAGATTTCCAAGTGTAAGCTTGTTCCCAGATGCAAGCAGCTGCTACACACACATTTGTCCAGGAAACACATGGTTAGAAATATACACTCCTAATTTTAGTAAAGATGAATATTTTAAGGCCATCCTGAGTGAAATCAGAATACAAATGTTAAAACTGGCTTCTGTTCATCCATATACAACGTGACAAGCATTTGCTTTACTCTAGGACTGCAGAGGAAGCTTTTAAGACCATGCATATTTCACCATCTGCTTTGCTGCTACTTTGCAAAATTCTAGTGATATGAACTAGTTATTATTTCAGATACTGGAGGGTGAGCAAGGGAATGCTAACTCTATCTGTTATCCATGATTTTTAATCTTGGTTAAAACAAACTAGTAACCAGAAACTTCAGATGAGCGTGGAGCCAAGATGTAAGAATATGAAATGGAGATTCAACTTACGATTAAGTCTTGAATAAGTGAAATTGAAAGTATCCTCTTGGTGCCGTTTTCCACAATTACTCCAAGCCAATTAAGTGCTCCCCAGTACCACAAGTAGCTCTGTCCTCCATGCCAGTAGCTTACAAAGGCAAAAGTGAGGGCTGTAGATAATAGTGTTCCAAGCAAACTGGACTGAGATCCTCCCATTGGAACGTAAATGTACCTGTAGGTGAAATGACAAATAAGCAATGCTGTTAGAGATTCCACAGAAATCTCAGAAAAACATCCACCACAGAACAAATGTGCCAATTTGTAGCACTAAAAAGAATGTGAAAAACTACCTGACATGCTCTATTTACAGAGCTTGTCCTGTTTTCTGCAAAGCTGCAGACCACTTCATGAAATATGTGCATGTACCATTTGGCAAAAGGACAAATTTGTGGTCCTGGCAACTCAGCATTAGGCAAATATATAGCACAAACTATATTCTCAAAACTGCAAATAGCAAATAGATTCCAGATTTTTTTCAATTGGAATAGTTCTAAGTCAACTACAGAAATGACCTGTAATCTTCATGTGAATTTATATTATAAGATTCTTCACAAAAAAAGTTTAAAACATTACATAAAGTCATATACAGTCACAACTCATAGACTGTTTCCCATATATCAGGAATGTAGATGCACGCAAACATACTTTTATTGCTAAAAGGTTGTAACTTCTTTCCTTTTGAATATTTCATTAAAAATTATGTGAACTGTAAATATCTCCTATCTGGTTCTTCTATTATACTCTCAGGATCATGTCAGTCTGATGCCCTTTGGAGCACTCATACCAAAAAAAGCCTGGAAACCCATATGAAGCACTCTGCATGCAATTATATTCTGCATTTAAACTGAACCCAGGAGTCATCACCTTAGTCATTAATTGATGCTTATAAGTGTCCAGAAAGCAGTGCTCCTTCAGAAAAAATACCAGAAGCAATGGGATTCTGAAAGCTGACGCTATTTTGTGGGTCATTTCACTTCCAGCCTGAGGAGCCAAATCCAATCCCATCATTTTTCTGATTAAGGCATGACCACTGGCCAGAAACTGTCTGAGAGAGTTGCATATTTCTGTCAACACTATGAAGAAGCCCATCAGGCAGGAGAGTCAGCACCCAGCTCATGGGTACCAGCAATGAGATGTGGTATCTGAGAACCACCAGTTACAGCTCTCCTCAGCTGTCATTCCTTTGGCATGACACTCTGTACGTATATTTGAGACTATTCCTACTTGCTAAGATAATTCAAGGGTGGGTTTTTCCAGAAATTTTTACCTTTGGTTATCAATTTTCATATTTAGAGATAAATCTTATCTTAAAAATTTCAAAGGGAAATTAACATACTGCTTTATACCTAATCTTAGGAAGTAAGAAAATAAATAATGGAGTAAAATACAGTGATGAACATAATTAAAGGGTAAACAAAAAAGTAATTTAAAAAACAAGTGTCAAATACTCCAAATTCTTTCTTAGCATAACATCAATACACCTTTTTCCTTCAATCTGCTACAGGGAACACTTGATTACATGTTTTTCAGTATAGGTATGCTTTTTAACTAAGCATGTGAAAATAAATAGAAATTAAGATCAATAGTTTCTATTTATGTTGTGCTTTTCTTCTCTCTCCCCTTCCTATATTTGAACAGTGTGGCAATAATAGACACTTGGAATTGCAGTCAATTAATCTAATGGCAGAGAGGTTAATCCTAGCAGCCTGCAAGCAGTGAATTTCCTGCAGGGCTGTGGCATAGAGGGTAAAGAGAGCAGAGCCACAGCTTCAGTAAATTCCTTCTATACAAACGATTACAGACATGAAAGACTAAGCAGCTTGGTACTCTTAGGACACGCTTTCCCAACACCTTTCCTCTCCCTTTCTAAAGGCTGATGGTGTTTTTTTGAGCAGGGCCCATTCCATTACCAGCTCCCCTTGCAGGCATGGCAGTGCCTTGTTTCACAGAGCAGCCCACAGCAGGAGCACTGCCCGACTCAGCAAAGCTCTCTCCTGTACAGTTAGGGATTAACTGCCACCGGATTCATGCCTCTCAATTCACAGAATCATCTGGGACCCACAATGACCATCAAGTCCAATTCTTTAGTGAATGGCCCATAAGGGATCAAACCCACAACCTTGGCCCTGTTAAACCATGCTCCAACCAACTGAGCTCATCTCTGAAACACTGCATTTCAAAGGAACCCAGACACTATCAGAAAGACACATCTCTGATGGAGATCTGACGTCAATCCCCAAATAAACCTTTCAGCTGACCCCACAGGGCCCTGGGTTAAATTCATGGCACCAAAGGTAGCTTTTACTGCAGAGATATCTTCAGGTTTCTGTACAGTCCCTTTCCCTGCACAGACACTTTTGTGTAGGCTCCAGCCATCTTGTCAGCACAGGCAGCCTCCACTGGCAATGGCATTGCCAGGAAGAGCTCAGCAGCATCAACACATTTGTTTCCAACTGCAGCTCAGTTTAGGTTGGCCTGAAGGGCTTTCAGCTTACTGTGCAGAGAAAACCAGGCTATTTTCTGATTTTTAGTGTTTAACAGCAACTAGATAATTGAGCAGCAACAAATCATAATTCTGATTAATGTTAAAGGTTAGTGAAGTTTTAGCTCCTAGTGAGGCTGATGGCAAATGTGCAACTGCAAATCCACTATGTGAAGACCTGTTTGAAGAAGGACAGAAGCCAAAAGGAATAACAAAATCTTTACTAATACTTTGACTTTCCCCTCCAGTACGGTGGAGACTGCCTCCCTGCCCAGAGGAGAAATGGAAAGCAGAAAGGAATGCCACTCTCCTTCCCTGCTAGTGCCATAAGAAAATGGACAGGCAGCTGGCTGCCATTCCTTGTCACAAGGGCAGTAACCACTCTCAGATCATGTGGTCTTGCCTTCAGGGCATTCCCAGTGGCAGTTTTTAAATAGTTATAAAGAATTGATAAATGTTGAGTCATTTCTCTTGAACAGTGTGAAGAGCAATTCTGTAAGTTCCTGTATTTTCACACAGAAAAAAATTGTGAAAAAGTCATTACTTCATTACAGAACACATCAGGGAAAAAAGTATTTGCTCCCTTATCATCCATGCACATCATAGCCATGTGATGTACATGTGCATACACTGCTGCACTGGCAGCCCTGCATACAAGCAAACAGGCAACTCAGTGTGCAGCCAGGGGCAGAGCCTGCCTCTTGACCAGGCACTTTGTGCTCTCTGATTACCAAGATACTCTGATAACCAAAACTGTCTTGCAAAAGAACCGTGCCAGAACTCTCATTGCTGCAAAGATGCATTTTGCTTATTTTAACCTGGCAGTTTAGAATCTAATTTCTCTATTCTTCCCCCAAGTGTTTACACAGAAGAGTACTCATTTGATTACAAAAAGGTACATAAATGCTTAAGTGTGAGGGAGAATAACCCCATGAAAAGCATTATTAAGCCAGATGACAAAAGAAATGTATTAGTTTTGTATTATCATCTACAACACAACACACCCTTTGTAATTAACAATTTGTTGTGGTTTAACCTTATCCAGCAGCTACACCCCACACAGCCCTCATTCACCCTTCCCCATGGGATGGGGAAGAAAAGAAACCTCTTACAGCACATTCAGAAAGTTGTGCTGCCCTCCAGTTTGCTAAGAAAATCTGTGAGGAGAGAAGGAAAGAGGCAGGGAAAGAGTTTAAGGGTAAATGGCTACTGTAAATTGATGTCGGTTTATATCTGCATGCTTCCTAATTTTTTTTCTTACCAATACTTCCATCTATTTGCAATCTATCCCCGCGATCTATCCCCAGTCCCTTTGTACTGTAAACCCTATACTGTACTCAGGGTTTACACAAATTGAGAGGTTGCTGTAGAACATGCTGACCTGCTGCACCATAAGTAGAATAGTATTACATAAATATCTCATTTTAAGCTTCCATGCAGCTTTTAAGATTATTCCCATTTCTAATCACAGAAAATCCACATAGAAGTTCAAAATCCCTGGTTTGGGGACTATTAGCACATAAAAGTAACCATGGGTACTCATGGCAGCCTAACACAACTCAAAGGAACACCCTTGTAGTAGTGTTTCTTAACAGCTCTTGAACAGATGTCACATTTATTCCACATGTGTAAAGAAGGCAGAAAAGCTGAAAAGTATGGCACCAATATACAACAAATTTATCTTAACTCACATATAGTAAAACAAAACTCAGCAGTTACTTGATGGTCAATGAGTCAAAGATAGACTGATAAAGGAAAGCAGCAAAGTATTTTGCAAAGAGAAAAGGATGTCAAGTTAAGTAGATCTGAGAGTAGCAGTTGGTCATGTCCCTCCAGGTTGTGTTAGAGGGATGGCCAGCAATAGTCCCCCTTAAGATCCATGAAAATGACGGACAAGAAGATTAGACCTGTGGAAAATGCTTAGTATCAAAAAATGTAGGCTATGTGAGTATTTAAAAATAAAACATTAATAACTTAGGGGGCCAAAAGACAATCACTGCTAAAACTTCAAAGGAGAAACCCAAAGGTGAAAGAGCAGAGATTTCTAGGCAGACTATCAAAGAGGAACCTGTGAACTCCACAGGCCAGGCTTTGCCAACCACTCCTGGGCTGGGGCTGGCTAGACCTCACTTAAGGACAACAAGGAAAGGTACTTCATGCAGTCAGAAGGAAAAGTTATGCACGTAACATGGAGAGAAGGGGAAAGAGAACTCCACGTCATGAAAATCTCAAAACTTCTGGGGTGTGCTTGAAGCACATAAATACAAATATTAAGAGAATGTTATATAGTAAAAATTATTTGCATGCACACCCCCACGACTCAACATCCATTCCTTGCCTTGCCCTCCCAAGGCAATGATGTCAGTCTTAACCACATTTCTGTGTTTTCTACTTCTGTTTTGATTTCAAACTAAAACTTACATGTGATTAAACATGCTACTTTCACAAACAAAGCAAACTGTGTATGTGTCTTCCCCGGGTGCATTACTTTTAGTCCAGGTACAGCAGTTTAAATGACCTTATCCACAGCCAGCAAGCTGTTTCATTTACACAACTTATCTTAATTTTAACTCACTAAGTGAACATTAGAGAATTGGATAAAATATGCAAATGGTACCATTTAAATCCCTACAGTAATGCAAACACAAACATAATAGCTGAAGTATTTAAAAGTGACATTTACTTACAGAGAATACCTTTTAAATCCAATAACCATTTTGTTAGTTTTCTTGAAGTGGTAATCTCCAGGATAACCATAAGAGATCTGACAACAATTCCCTTGAAAAACACACAGTTTCTTTTCTTTTAATGACTCTACATTACAAAGTTTTTATTCTGCTAACTTCAAAAAACCTCTGTGAGGAGCATTTGTAATCAGTTAAGAATCATTTAGGAGGGCTATTATTCCTTGATACCTCCACATACTGCTCTTACTTGCATATGCATGTAATTTTAAACATATTTAAATTTTGAAGTATGTGCAAGTAAAGCACATGTTTAACTGCTGCTCTCTCCAGGACCCTTCTTCAACATGTGCCTGAATTTCTTCCTGAAGTAAGGTCATACAGCAAGGTGCATGCTATCCATGATTTTTTTCCCCTTTCCTAGGCATTGGTCTTGGAACGTCTAATCCAAAACAAGATGAAATTCAAAAAAAGGGAAAAGCTAATTTGCTTGTAATGGCTAAGTAAACACAATTAATATACGAGGATTTTGTGTTTTATTTCAGGGAACATTTGATGTTCAAAATTCCAATGTCTCTGTAAGTTTCAAAGCATTCAAGGGTTCACTGTGTGACTATCATACTGTCTTGAATTGGGCAATTACAGAGACAACACACCAAAAGTACAAAAATTGATAATGCAGTCTTCCATCTTGCATCCTGACAACAGAAATTGCTTGAGGTTCTGTACAGTGAGGGTGTTCATTTGTGAACATGTGTGAAAAATCTTGTCCAGGCAGCATTATGCTGGTGCTGGGCTTCCTTAATTCATTTATTTTTAATACTCTCTTCATGGCCTTAAACCATTGACTTTTTTTCTGCTGCATAATAAAAATATGTCAGGCTCAGTTCTGCAAATTCTTACTTCTGGGTGAGTTCTCACTACTCCTGTTTTGTCACTTCAAGCTGTCACTGACTTGAATGGAGCTACACAGAATGCATAAATCAAGCACACCTGTAAGTCTTTGCAAAACTGGGTCCTACAGGAATAAATCTGGTTTAAATCACAGAAACTTCTTTCATAAACATGACTTTGAAGGCTGAGTCACTCATATTCACACCTGAAATAAGGAAATAACCAGAAATATTTGGAATACCATTTTGCAAAGTTTCCATTAGGAGACTAAGCCTTGTTCTGTGAAACTCCGCTTCTCACAGTCTAACAATTGCTGGCTGTTGGCAAAGCTTTTAAAGCTCTATAAGACTCTCTCACCTCACCAGCTTAACCTGATGTTTAGAGACCTTGACAAATGCAGACTCTTTAAAAAATTTAAGCTGATGTTGGCTGCAAGCAAGTCTTGTTGCATTACCACAAAAATGTTTAATGAGAAATTAAGTCCATTTGGTTTACAAAGCATTAATGAGAATATTCATATGCAAGAACACTCAGCTTTACAAATATGACCTGAATTCTCATTCACTTCACAATTGTTAGCATGTTTCACAGCAAAGACTGAGTGTGAGGTTTCCTACCAATAAACCAAGAAGTGTCTAAAGTACTTTTCTTCCCTTGCATTCAACACTCAAGAAATGATGAGTTGGGTCCATATGTCAAAGGGCAGATAACTACAGAATACTGAATAAATCATTTTGAATTCACTCTTCCAAGGAAGCTCATGTTTTCAAAGATACTCATTCATTTCAAATGAAATTTTAATCTAAATCATAGTGTTTCCTTCTAATGGAAAAAGTTTCATTACTGATGGACTGCTGTGTTTAGTTTTCTTCCAGCTGCATCTAGGAAAGAAAGAAACCCTGCCTACCACCACCTGTTTGCAGTCAAATGCAAAACTACCAGTCAGCTGCCTTTGATCAGAATGGAAATAGCAGAGCTTCCAGATGACCAAAGAGCCAAAGACTGGTTACAGCACCAAGTTCAAACCAGCACCCCAAACATTTTGCTGACAGTAGAAACCTAGATGTTATTGCCACAACAACCTAGAGTTAAGTGCCTACAGCTCAGCTACTGGGTGGGAGAGGGCTGTGTCCCCAGCTGACAGATGGAGCTGGGAAGGAGGCACTCCTGCCTCCCCTCACAAGGAGCCTGCAGAGCCCCCTGAAGCTGTTCTGAACTTAACTCCCCTCAGGGGCCCAATTCACTCCTGATAGTCACAATACACTTACCATGTGCTGATGATATCTGGGCTCAGGGCTCAGCAGCACAACAAACAGGCTATATACTCCTTTGAAAACACAGCTAGAAGAGGGATATATTAATAGTACTGTCACTTTCTGCTTATAAAATGGTAGAGGTCAGGCTCTTTGCCAGGGAGACCAACATATCTTGCCTCTCAGAGGAGTGCTCCAGCTGTCTGTTACCAGGCTGCCACCAGGCAGAAAAGAAAATGAGATTCAAAGAGTGAATATGCAAGAAAAAACAAGTCTGTGGCTAGGGCATTACTCAGAGAGATGCAGATAATCCAGTCCAGCTTTCTGCACCAGAATTTGCTCATTGTGCCCTAAACCATCATTAGACATAATGCATAAGCAACACCACGAACAAAAGAATTTTTTTTTCCCCACTTACTTTCTTTACTTTTCCCAGCTCTTACACTGGATGTGACAGACAACATAGAGAAAATTTTAGTTCCCTTGAAGTTGCAAAATAGAGCTTAAAGACTAACTAGCAAATTAGAATAAAAGATGGTACCCACCTTCTACCCATTCAAACCCACCTCTATTTTTAATCCTACTATGTTTCTGTCAGCCACCAAAGTAGAGAGTACTCCAGAGGATGATTGCCTACAAAAGATTGACATTTATTCCAGATGACCAGATTTAAAGGATATCCCAAAATAGGATTCAGACTGAGAACTATACCGGGACAGAAGTAGCTTTGTTTGCAACAGAAAATAAAATCAGAATGCATGGTAACTACCCTGAGTGAGGTATTTGAATCTAAGGCTGTAAAGTAAGATGTTTCAGCACAGAAAGCTGGTTATTTTAACTCAGAGATTCCAAGAAAACATCTGGATGGATTTTAAGTATGCTTTCTGTGCAGTGCATGCTTACAGGACAATTTGGAAGGAAAGGTGTTTGTTACCAGCACAAGGTACATCAATCAAACATGGGACACAAATATTACACTTATTGGGAGCAGTACAAAAACTAGCTGAAGTTGCAACTAGGCATTATAGGACACACCAAACATAAAATGTGGAAATGGCTCAAGTGTGGAAATTACTTAGCTGACAGGGCAGCTAAAGAGGCTGCAGAAAAAGGCAACCATATTTTGGTTCTGCAACTAGAGATAAGTCTACCAGACATTAAACCAGAATATAGTGCAGAAGACTGTCAGGTAATTGAAGCATCAGAAGCTTGATTTTGCCCCAGTGGATAGGCAGTCACACCTCCTGGAAAAGTAATAGTTCCCAAGACAATTATGAGAGAAATAGTAGACAGAGAGCACCAGTTTTCACATTGGAGAGCAGAAAAGTCTTTAAAACACTTAAGAAACATAGTGATTAGCTCCAAGATGACTGAAATTGTATATTCAAAGACTCAAGACTGTACATAATTGCATAGCCTTAGATTATCTGCTTGCTTGCCAGGGAGGAATGTGTGCTACTTTAGGACAGGAGCGTTGCACCTACATCAGTGGTGGATTTGAAGCCCAACACACAGGAATCATCCCAATAGAAAGAGCAGTAGAGGACTAGCAGGAAGAGGAACATTCTTCTTGATGGGATTCCTTACTTCATGGCTACCAAAATGGAGACTGCTACAAAATGCACTCATGGCAGTCACTGTAATCATTGTACTTGCTTGTATTATGATTCACTGTTATAGATGTTGTAAAACCTGGTGCTGGAAAATGAAGTATTGAGACTTGTCTGAAAGAGACACAGTCTCAAGAACAGGGGGACTTAACAGACAACACAGAGAATAGAAATTTTCAGTTCCCTTGAAGCTGCAAAATGGAGCTTAAAGACTAGCTAGGAAATTAAAGAATGTAAAAGTAGACACACACAGGATGTTAAATGTAGTTGGAAGCAGTGGAAAAACAGATAATGAGGAACCTAAGTGGGTTTTGTGGCAAAGTTATATAACAAGAAACAACAGTGCATGTCCTAAGAGAAGTTCAAGGCCATTTACAAAGGTCATTTACAAAATTGGGGGCTCTCAGTAAATATGACCACTTTAGACCCCTTTAGATGACCCTCTAGGACCATAAAAGGACTTCCAGCAAGAGGCAGAGACATGCAAATTATTTCTAGGAAAAGGGAGGTTTATGTATTAGCTAGGAAGTACATTGTAATGAATGTGTATGATCACAATGGATTTAATACTGTTGTAAAGTTGCACAACACACATTTGATCAGAGGAAAAATCCTCCAAATGTGTCCAGTGCTGTGATAAAGAATGCCTGCTTTCTAACACTTCAAATTGTGTTAGAAAGTTTATAATCTGGACTATTTCTATATCAGAGGGCCCAGCTCAAAATTCAGAACCCTGCAGACCACAACTGGAGGCTGCATAGGCATAATTTTCCCACACAAACAAACTTGTTGCAACAAATCTTTTCCCTTGCCCTCCCTCCATAAGAATACATTCACAACAGCACATTTTATAGTAGTTTCCAACTGCAGCTGAAGCAATAGAGACCAGTTCTTCCTCTGCATGTGACTGCATATATCAAACTGTTTGTGGTACAGTTAATGAAAAACTGTTAAGTATGTGTCATTTGTTGCTTTGACCACACCAAGAATAAAGTACTGTTTTCTCCCATCTCTTAGAAAGCTGATTTAAATTCCATAGATGCAAGCACAAGCTATTTAGCCATTCTGCTAATCTTAGTATGCCAGGTACATCAGAAAAAATGTGGATTCATCTGCATGTGTAAATTCAAATGTTTAAAATACACTCATCACTGTGCACTTAACAGCTAACTTTTCCAGCATGCCTCTGTCAAAGAAGTGCATGAAATGCAGTCACTACAACAAAACCTATTTATTTTCCTTATTAAACCATTTTTGCTTGGAGACAAGGTGATAAAGTTGAATAGCCCTCTAAAATTTGCTAGGTAACAGAAAGACTGTTTAATCTTTGCAGACTCCTTTGTGGAGAGTTTGATGATTCTTTTGCATTTTTATATCCCTTTGCACACATGCATGTCAAAGGGCATTGTTAGTATCCATAGACCACACAGCAGTTTCACCAAACCATGAAATACCTTTTGCTTCACTGGGCTGTATAGTTTTATAGACAAACAGAAATCAAGATGCCAGAAGACTTTCACTTGGGTGCATCAAAAATACAAATTTGTGTGACCAGAATAATGTTCAAAGTCCCAAAGTCAGTTATGACTCAGTAAGTATTAGAATCTTCAAATTATAAACCAACATCAACAAAATGTACTTCAATGGATCTCTGATATAAAGGCACGTAATTAATGAAAAGCGGAAATACAGAGGAGACGTTGCATAAATATGGCAGGAAACTTGACAAGTATCAAAGTGTCTGCTTAAGGAAAGCATAGCATTACATATTCCTCCAAACTGTATGTGCACAAAGTCTGAGGAGTTAGATTTTTGACATTATTCCAAACTGAGTAATTCACTCACCTCTTCTGAGCTCGCATTTCTTAGAAAATGCATTTTGCAGTTCTGGGAAATGACTATTTATAAAGTACAGCCAAGGCATTGAGATGTCTAGGCAAAGCTGGGATCACTTAAGATTATACAGCATCTTCCACAATAAAGAACTTCTCTACGCTCTCCAGCCTGTGTCAAAACCCCTTCAAACACCAGCAGAGTTAAATCACCTCTGATGCAGAGTGCAATACACATTTATCGGCCCACATCAATGCTGCCTAATTGTTATACAAGTGAGAATGAACATAAATTTAATTAAGCAAAGTGAAGCAAAATGTTTACTTCTCTTGAAGTAGCACCCTTAAATAGTGATGATCTCCTTTTTTCTCATTTGTAAAGAAAGAATAGACATACTCTGCTAACAACCACCAGGAACAGGGTTCACTCCAGATTAAAACTTAAGCGGAAAATGGCAGTTTCAGGTTGACCTCAGGAGCAACAGGGGCTAGAGCTAAACAAACCAGTAAGTTTTAAACATGCAGCAAGAAATTATTCCAATGCCAAGGTAGAACTTGAGAAAGAAATGCTGTAATTACAGCCAGAAATTTAAATATATATGTAAGGATGGGGAAAAAAAACAGTAAAAAAAAAAAAAAGGGACAAAACCCAGGTGCATACTCAAGGAAAAGGGAATAGTAAAAGTGCCAGGGAAAAATCATCAGTTAAGGTGTCATGGAAAATTAGGTAGAAAATGTACCATAAATCATCTTATCCTGGTACAACACTGAGCTGTTTATCTCTGCAGTTGTCTAAAGGTAGTCTTTTGTTAAAAAAAACAGAACAAATAATGATTGGAAAAATAATGATTTTGCATTGATCCGTGAAAAGCCCCAAGAGAGTGAATCAACAAAACTAGTTTTAACTGTGAAGTACTAATGTAGGTCAGAAAAGACAGAAAACAGGTTTAAAACCATTAAGGATGTCAGCAGCATTCTAGTCATTGTGCCTTGATGAAATTCTCTGAAAGGTATCAAGGAAGCATCTGGTTTACACATTGGGTCACCAGTGCTTGTTTTTCATGTTTTCTGCTTCTTGAGATTTCAACAGACTGTAAAAAGCAAGCAAACTTTTCTTTTTTCAAAAGTGGAGGTAATCAACAAGAATTAGAAAATTTCATCCAGCTTGGGAACTGTTTAGCAAATTCCTAGTGGTATTGGGAACACACTATAAAATAGTAGCTTGTGCTGACCACATCCTTAGGACTGAGGGCTAACCAGCTAAGAAATAGCATTCAAAGAGGTAAGGTAACTTCAAAGAGTTAAATAGAATCAGCAACACCAAACTGGCTTATTTTCCCTGAAAAACCTCAAGAAAAAAACCAAATCTGTCAGTTAAAGTCTAATCAGCAATCTAAAGACTGTCATGGTGAGATAGCTATGGATTAGCTTCTAAACTGTTTGAATTATTCACCAAATACTGAACAAAGCATTTAAACTGCTTCAATATTCAATAATTGCTACCTCTCAGCAATAGGATGCAAGTACCTCCCTGGGCTGAAAGCTCCACACCTGGGAGAGAATCAGACAGTACAAAATCCCGCCATCCTACTGCAGTGTTGCCATGAGGCAGGGAAGATGACCCAAAAAAAGTGCATGCACAAACAGACAATGCCCCACCACGTTAAAAGCAAACATGAGACTCTGCACCCCAAACCATGGGTGATCCTGGATGGTGATGGAACATTTGTCCTTTACTCCAGCCACAACTGGAAGGCAATAGGCAACCACTGCTCTCAGCTATTGAATTTTCCACCATCTTGCAGAGAGTGGTCCTCCAGTGGAAAATGGCTTTTCCCAGTCACAAGTCATCACCCACAAGGGTATCACTGAACCTGGAGAGCTGCAAGCAGAGAATTATCCAATACTTTCTGCCTTCACACTGCAGCAGATCTCTGCCTCCAAGAGCACCTTCCCCTTCTGCAGACAGGTTACTTCAGAAGGAAGGATGTGGGGGTACAGCATCCATCAGCTCCTGGCTGAGACCAAAAGCTAAGAAGCAATGGAAAGGTACCTGAATTCCAGGTGTACCCTCACCAGTGATTTGACTCTTTGCTCTGAAGCAGACTAGAAATGCTCAGCCAGTTTAAAGAGCAGTCTCCCATTCTCCCCTACCTCTTACCTAAACTTCGCAATTCTCAGTTATGACCTCAGACAGCGGCAGAGCAGAGCCATATGCATAGAATTCATGAATATAAAAAAGCCAAATGTAATTATTTGGGGTCAAGCATGTTGACAAAATCCTGGAAAATTTTCTGTTTACAATGCAAATGTTTTGTTTGACAGCACCACTGCAGAGATTGATAATGATGATCCATCACTACAGTACTGTTTATCAATGTTCAATGAGAATTAATGTGAAGTTGAGTGGGCATAAAACGATACTTTCTCATTTTTACTTGCTTGCACATTTGACCATTAGTAATGCTAAGCTGTCTTCACTTGTTTCTCACCTTTTTATACAAACTAAATAGCCTCTAGTACCACAACAACAGTCCTCTCCATCTTCTAGTGACTATCTGGCAATTCCGAGACTATCTCAGTCTCCATTCTATCCTGTGAGTACAGTGAGAACTAAGATGAGTTTATTTGCTCCTAAAAGAAAAATCCAGACCATATTTTCTTTTATTGTCAGCAAAATTTTTTTCATCAGTTTCAGATGGATAAGGATCTGGATTAGGTTCTTGTTTTCATTTCCAAGTGCGTTTTGCTCTACCCCTAAAACTAGCCAAACAAAATGTTTTCAAAATGTAAGGATTGAAGAATCAGAAAGATTTCTTGACCTTTCACAGTTACAGAGATCATGCTACAATTTCAAGAGAAAAAAGCATTGAATAATTGTAAGTTTATACTTCTTTTTCTATATATATTCACACAAATGCTTTGCCTGGACCCTTGCATGTTTTGTGAGGTTTGTGGATGCAGGGGTAGGGTTCATCAAGAAGAGCACACATTTAGCAAAGCAGCAGGATAAAAATATATTAATTTACCACTAACTTAGCCTGGAGATTGGATTTAGCAGAGTGTACTTGACAGATATTTCTTTCCATTTGAATGTTAGTTCAATTTCTAGAGCACATGCATTAAAGGATTTCCATTTTGTAGTTAAAACCAATGTTTCCTACATTAAAAACTCTTCACTATAAAAACCTAATACCACATGCAAGATACAATGGTTTTCTCATCTCATACACTGGGCAGAAAAACTGTACATAATTATGACCTGGCAGAAGAGTTTTCATCTTCTAAGCCTCCCTGCGTGTTTACTCTTATACAATCTATTGATGCTTCCACAATCTATTGATATTTTTACTTGCATATTTATTGAGAAGTAATTATCTCCATAGGGTAGAGAAACTATTAAGAAAATACACTGCAAACTAAATTACAGTCCTTAACATTAAGGCTGCCAGTTAAATCCTCTTCTGAGCACATGCATGGTAGTAACTTTGCAGCTAAATTGTGAGGTATCAGTGTTAAGCTCCAATTTTCCTTAAAGAACAAACATACAAATACTGTTCTCTGCATCTCAGACTCTCTTCTGTGCCTTTATGGGGCAAGATGAGCACATGACACAGCCTCCTGAGGTAATCCCTCTTGGACAGCTGTTGTTCTCTCACTCCCTCATCACCTCTCCTTCGAGCTGGAATGCACAAGCTGCCGGGGCTACTCCTGAGATCTCAATAGGCAATGGCTCTTCTGCTCCTGCCTGGCATGATGAGAAAGGTTGGAAATCAAAGGATCTGAACATGGGCTCATTTAAGTAAGCTCCAAAATCCCTTTAAAGCTAAAGGGAGAGCATAAAGCCAGTAACAGTCGGTGTTACAACCTCTAAAGCATCCACTGCTGGCAGAAGGTTGAGGATTTCCAGCAGGCCTGCTGCCTTTCAGAACTGGAGGTGATTTTTAGCTCCTAGTGTCACAACCATAAAGTATGAACAAAAGTGAATGCAGGCAACATTTAAATTATAAATTGAGTTTTACACATAATTCTAGTTGTGTAGCACACATTTCTTCACAATGATAATGCCTGTGTTCAACAGGATCTTTGCACAGGACAGATATACAGCTTTGCTAGCTGTATCTGAGAAAGAAAACCTGTCCATAATTATCATACAGCATTTTTAAACCTTGCTAATAGAGTCCAATATTCAATCTGAGTACATTCTGTGATGGTAGCCTAGCTGTGCTTCCTGTGACTCTTGTTTTGCTGAGTAAGTAGAGTTTAAATCAATAGCAAGGGCATTCTTCTCCATCTTCTACCTTCAGCTGCCTTTGCTATGTTTTATCACTTTCTAAAGGAAAAGAGCAATATGAAACACCACCACATATTTTAACTCAGAATTCTTGAAAGGTAAATGATCAAGAAAACGTATTTATGATCAATCTTTGGTTTTGTGGACCAAACACATGGAAAATTAACATCCCAGCATTATTTCAGGATCACTTCTAGTCTAGTCATTGAAATTCAGTAATTAAGAAAGCATTCTCTTTCCACCTTCCTTATAGCAAGAAATAAAGCAGCAAAGAACCTTTTGTTGAATCCAAGCATTTAAACTTCTCTGTACATAATCAACACCACACAGCCACGTCAGACTGTAGATAGTATCCAAAATCAGGCAGCAGCCTGTAGAGTGCTTGACATGTAAGACATGCCTGACCTGTCCATGTTTCAAAATCTTCTAGTTGATAATGCTATGTAGGTTTAACATTTTGCCGGTTCAGACAAAATCATTACAGTACAAACCCTGTTCTGCCATTACTGGTTCTGAAAGCCATTATGTGAAGGAACAAGACAAGTGATGTGAGTACAAACCAATGGCATATTTAAACCCTACTGATCCCATGTTAGGCATAGACCTCTCTTGCTTAATTGGATAGCATGTACATGCTTAACAACAGATACGTGCACTTCCATATCATGTAGAACCCAAACCTTTTCAAGTGATCCAAGGTGCTTTCCATTCATATATTCACCTTCTTTTTAAACAAGTAGTAACTGACAACACTTCTTTCTGTTTCTCACGGGCTCCTGGACTGCTCCAGACAGTACTTTTTTCCAACATACTCACTTCTGCAAGTTTGTCTCTTATTTCCATGCTTGGAGGACTCTCTTAGAAACCAAACCCTTTTAGGAATACCACTCACCAGATCTAAAGCACACAGACTGATCCAGCACTTAGTGCAAGGTATTCAACTCTCCCATCCCTGCCGCTGGAAAAGGTCACAAACTAGGACAGCATCGTGACTTGCACAGTGCAGTTTTACCATCCTCTAGAAAATATCCAACGTCCCTTACTCAACATTCAGCATATCTCACACTTTGGCAGAAAACCAGTAAGCCTGGGGCAGGGTTTTACGAGGCTACCTTGGTTTCATTTCTGAGGAATCTTAGTATCTCTCTGCCAGGTCACACTGTACTGGGCTTATCAGAGCTCCAAGGAGCGCAGCAAGGCCTGTATCCCGCCAGCTATCATTCCACTAACTCCATGTGAATTTCTCCATGTACAAGTGAGAGAAAAAAGGAAAGAAAATGTCCTAGGGTCACTTTATGATGCTGCTATCCCCATCATCTGTCTTTTTGCCCAGAAATGGGTCTCACAGCCTTAAGCTAGGCCCAGAGAGAGGGGAGGGGGAGGAGCGCTGGAATTTTTTTGCACTGTATTCAAAACATCAGGATAAGAGTTCAGCTTTCTCCGAGCTCACAGCAGTGATCTCTGAGTTCTCCACTGCAGAGAGAGAGAGAAGTGGGGAGTTTTCTTGGGTTTTTTGCTGGTTTTCCTCATTAGCTATGGCAAGAAAGGTTTTTCCAGGGCTGTTTTTTTCTGGACTTGTTTGGCTTCTCTCCAGTCCAGAACACGAGGACAGTCGCCCAGGGGCTTCCCCCACAAGCTGCTCTGTGGCCTGGACACTGAGTCTAATCTCCAGAGGGACTGAAAGAGACTGAGTGAGCCGAGCCACACCCCACAAAAGGACTCTCTTTCTCTGAACCACAGAAGGACTTTCTGAGTTTGCCATCTCTTCAGAACAACAAGAGGTTTCATTGTTTAATAGTATTCTTTTTTCATGCTTGTGGATACTTTGCTTGTTAAACAAACAGTTTTTTCCATTTTTCTGTTAGGAGATAATCTCCTGAACTGATTGGGTGAGGGGCAGCTGAATTCTGCCCTTTAGGGAAATACCCCTTTGGAAAGTTCCCTTACAAATTTGTCCCAAACCAGGACAGAAGAGAATGTTTTACTGACAGCACTTCACTAGTTCAGAGGTAGACATGAAGCACTGCCTCTTATTTGTGTTTGCTGCTGGCAAGGGATGATCAAATATGCAAAAAATCCAAGTTGTCAAACAGTCTCTATTGACCTCTATTATAATATGAAAATAATTGCTTGACGTGTGCACCTTCAAATCCTAGGTTTTCTGAAGTTATCATGATTTTGAAATTAACAACAGAAATAACATGAATAAACAAACTCCCCAAACGACTTCATATAGACCCAAATTTTTAACATCAGCTTCGTGATTGAATTCACACTTCAAAACAAACACAGACAAGGATCCATCTAATTGTGCTGGCACCATTTGCAAGCACCCTACTTCTGCTCATTGGCAGGTTTGCAGAAGTGGAGAAAAGATTGGAAAAGAATTCAATGTGGAGATGAACTGCAGAAGGACAAAACCCAAGCACACTCTTTTGTTCCTTTTCAGCATCATTTTCTTCCTACACAATTAAAATACAAGACTCAATTTATGAAAATTAAAGCAGAGTGAAGAAGGAATGAGAGACAGAAATTAAGTGTATCCTAGAAATTTGACATTTGACCAATAATGATGGAAATGAATTTACTACCCATACAGTAATTATGTTTTTAAATTATATCATAATTATTCAAATGCAACTGACCTTGCCATGTATAACTCTAAAGAACTGCATGTACAGTCGAAAAAACAGATTTTAGACTGTTTGCAAGCTGAAAGCTGATTATGCTCAAACATTGCATACTGAAGAATAATGTGTTCTGACCCAGCGAGAATGAGCTGACTGGAAACAAAGTGAGACACTAATTAAAATCTGTGCAGCACCTGGAAATTAGAAAGTGATTTAAGTCCAAAGTGTCATTATTATCAATGTACGAACACATATCTCTTTGGGGGTGAAAGAACATATAGGAAGAACACAGCTAGTAGTTCTTTATTCTCTATCTTATAGTTTATACATGAATTCTCCACTGATGTGTCTCATGTTAAAGATTTTTTATAACAAATTTCTAGATTTTTTTTAAGAGATATTTTCTTCTGGGAAAGTTACTTTCAAGGCAGATAAATTACCATGTTGCAGTCAGTATTAAAATGCATAGGAAAATACCTTTCAAATATGCAATCTGATCTAATAGAGTTCAGTAAAGCTTCACGTACACTGATGCATTAAATAGATACATGGAAAGCCATATTAATCAGATACCAAATTAAACACAATTTGTCATAACTGTCATGGTTAAAATGCAGATTCTGTTCTGTCACACAAGAAAGTTACACTGAATGTCATCTTAACATAGTTTCTTCTCTGCAAGTAATGTGTGATTACAGGATACTCTATCTATTCAAAACAATACTCAAAAGGCTTCTGTTTGTTCCAAAGTCAATTTCAAGCACTGGTAAGTGCTCTGTGTTTTATTTGAAACAGTCTGTGCTTGTTCAAACATTGTTGCTTGTTCTACAAAAAGCCTTATCCTAGACTAATCGCTACAGTATCTGAATGCACTATGGTTGTCTCTTTAAAAAACAAAGTATCTATGAACGAACAAACAAACCAACTCACAAAAACCCCAAAACTGAACCCACCGTACTCTGTAGCTTGCTCACTCATCAGAGAGGGAAAAATGTGTGTGCAATACAGCACAGCAGTATGGCACAAAGGGAGACTGCATACATTTTCCAAAACGCATGGACAAAAAGGTGATACCATGGCCCTTAGTTTGGGTAGGTGCTCACTATCAAGATGTGAATTTATTGCCAAATGAATTAAACTCCTGGAAAGATCAATCTTCAACCTGCATGTAGAAAGATTCATTGAGGGTTAGGGCTGGTGACTCTGGTTGGCCTCCCACATCTTCACAACAAAAACTTTTGTGTCTCTAAGCCCCACAGGGCCCAAAATTTCGACATGATTAGTACTGAGTAGGGTAGAAGTATACAGAATGTTAGTGGCCCATGGTAGTGAAAAGAATTCAGTATTCAATACCAACTGGACCATTCCATGTACATCATCACACTGTGGCAAAGATTCCAGGAACAAAGGTTCTCAGCAACAAAAGTTTAAAAAGGACAAAGTCTTCTGTGAGTGTAACAAGATTTCAAGGACACACTACATTGTGCTGCTGAAGATAGCTAGGCTAGAGACTATCAAGACTGTCTGCATGGTATAAAAAGCAATCAGTGAAAAAATACTGAAAACTAAACAAAAATAAGCAGTGTTGTCCCAGCATCTAGTTCCAAATCCTGTCCTGTCCTCCCATGACATTTGAGCTAGTACTTGCTTGCACCACAGGAGGAAACTGCTTATTATATTTCCCATTATACTTTTGTAACTATGTATGAAAATAGGGATGCCATCTATAGAAATGAAACATCGCATAATGACAGCCTACAAACATAATATGTCACCAGAGGAGAAAACAAAGATGACAAGGAGGTTGTAAACAACCTAAATCAATCCATTGCAAGGATAATAAGAACCGTAAGAACCATCCTCAAAGTCACCCTTCCAGGGGTAAAGCCAATTGTTTGTAATTTGTTACCGCATCTAAACACTTACCCTGGGAGGCCAGGAAACGCTCATCACCTTTGGCTGCCAAAATGAGTAGAGCTTGCCCCCATTATCCCACTCAAATAAGTCACAGCACTGAGTAACAGTGGACAACCTGAATGAACCATAGAAGTTTACATTTACAGCATTTCCATGTGTGTTTGATGGTATTTTTAGAGAAACTTCGAACAGCTCATCAAAGTACAGGAACACTTCCCATAGGATGCCATGGAAACACAAGGATGTAACAAGTGCTTTTGGGTCAACTGCAATGCCATGTATGCTGTCCATCTGTGCCACGTCTGTTCCAGCCACCTACACAGAGGTTAATGAGGTGGACTTTTGGGATGTGAGAAAGCAGACTGGGGGAAATGCCAGGTAGGGCTGGTTGATGTGGAACAGATTAGTGGGAAATAATGGTCATCCTTGCTATTGCTGTATTTTATCATCACCATCAAGAACTAGTCCAAGACAGTGGCCAAAGAAGAACATCACAGCACTAAACAGGTGAACTGAATGGGCAAAGCTGCAAGTCAGGAGTGGAAGGAATTATAAAAGTTAGAAAAGAAACTATCTGACTTAGAATGAGGAAAAAGAAAGGCAGATCTAACTAATTGCTTTTTCACAAATTTCAGTCATGTTCCTAAGAAGTTTTCGTTTTTCAGACAAAGAGTCTCAAAATGTGTGAAAAATCTAAAGCAAAATTTCAAAAAAGTTTCAACCTCAGTTATGTAGAGTCCATAGTAAAAGCAATGGGTATGAACACAGAGTTAAACTAACTTGGGCTAATGCAGTAACTGCTTAAAAGCTCCCTTCTTTAGGATACATTAGGAGGTTTTAAATGACCAATGCTACTGCAACTAATAGATTGAGATATTCATACTAAAAATAAACAAGACTCATCTGCAGAAAAAAAAATCTAAATTAACTTATGAATCCTATAAAATTCTTTTGAAGCATCCACAGTAGCTGGGGGTGCAGGGACAGGGAGATTCCTTTCTTTGTCCAGAAGACAGTCCAGCCAGTGCACAGTGCCCAGAATTCCACATACAGGAATTCTGTCTCAAAACAAGGATTTAGTGAGCAGGTACACAGGTTGTCCTAAAGAACCATCATAATACGTAGGATGAATTGAGCCCCAGCAATTTAGATGTACAGCATTTTATTTTTTTTTTTAAAGCCAAACTACTGAAAAGTGGACACCAGAGCTCAGTGTTCCCGAAACAAAACTATCCCATTGCACCTACTTAAGAGGACAACTTACAGCCAAAAACCTGGTTTAAGTTCAGATGCAAAGCCATAGCCTTCAATGCGTTGTGTTAGAAAAATAAAGAACATCTCTAGGCAACATATTACAGAGTACTTTTACCTTCACACATAGACACCTAACACTGCAATGCTGAGTAGGGGCATCAGTTTAGGTAAGATGAAAAAAATATATGGTCCTGCTTTAACAGCAAATGGAGCAAAAATGATAAACATCAGCTGAGGAACAATGCTCTTATCTAAATCGTCAACATTAACCTACTTCAGAGTAGCTCTTGAATAAACCAAAAAAGAGACTTTCTGAAGACCTTTTCCAAGAAAAGGTTTTCCTTTCCCAGATCATAAAGGTAGGATTGGAAGATCCATTCATTTTTGCCTTTATTTAAATAATTGAGTCTGTCAACTAAAGTGGTTGTGGCAGTCTCCTGCCAGGGATGAAAGACAGGGTGATAAGCTTCACATAGCTAATTACAGCAGCAACCATCCTAAATCCTCTCAGAATCTGTTTCATAGAAATATCACTTTTCTGTGGAATAATTACCTCTTACATGCCCAATCCTATTCCTAACATGCTTATTTTAATGCTCTGACATTTTAATGCCATCTGCCTCCAAGAAGGCCAGCCTGACACGCTGTCAGAACTCAATCCACGCACCATCTTCCTACTCCCCATCATTTCTCTCTTCCCCTAAATACAGAGGAATTGCTTCTCCAATGCCCAGTGTTATGATTTACCATTTGGCAGCATGAGTTAGGAGGTGCTTCTATAAGCAAACCGCAGCAATTCTCAGCCTACTTCTACATGTTGTGACTATGGTTTATGTAAAGTGAAGAGGATTCTAAGCCCACTGCTCTTGGATGCACCAAATCCCTTCAGCTCATGTTTTCTGAGTCATTTGTGTATGCAACAGAAATAATGCACAGTCCTATTTTCTTCTCTTCCTAACCCCATGGCAATGGAGGAAAAATGGAGGATTGTTTACCTCCAATCAGCAAAGGGGCAGGTATGACAAAATAATAAAGTGCCTTCAGTCAGACTAGTTGATGCTCTCATCTTCACTTTCTAATACCCTGCTTACAGAAACAGCGAAGAGGAAGGAGCACATACACCACAGAGACAAAGAATTGTCTCAGATGACTTGTATAGTAGGAACAGATTTTACTTCCCTCCTGCCCTCTCTTTGTTCTGCCTTATTGTTCCCCAGTTTTGTATTCCCTGATTCCTTTCCTAGGTCTAGTGATTGACAACATGTATTGTCCATTTCTATCAGGTCTGCAAGATCACTGCTGCGTCAGTGCTTCCCTCCCCACAGGCTGTCACCAACAACTTTTGTGAGCTGACATTTCTCACAAAGTCAGCAGAACTACACTGTACAACTGGTGCCAGGTGCTCAAATATAAATATTTAATTGCTATCTTTTTGTTTAGTAGCAACAACTCAAAAGAAGCACAGATGGAATGATATCAAACCCAGAATAAATTAATAAGACAGATAACGACTAGTTTATTACATATAAAAGAATAAATCATTTCTTTAGAGATCACTTTCATTTCTTTGTATTCAAAAAACAATTGATTAAGCACCTTTCCACAAACATCACACTGATATCTAAAAATCCCAACCAAGCTAAACCAACAAAAAAAAGGAGGCCATGTTTAGCATCCAATGAGCTTCTAAACAGAGTAATTTGGGAGCTTTCATAACTAACATAATTTTTAAGGGTTAATACTAAATTGATTACATAGAAAGGAAACCCCATATCTCCTTAATGTTGATCATAAATTAAAATGTAGGAAAAAGAAAGAGACACGCTCAACAAAGAATATTGACTTGAAACACTTGTGTAATTCGTTTCAGGATTACCACCTGATTTCTGTATAATTAACAGTATATTCTGTTCAAAAGACAGCAATAAATGGGGAGTGGTCTTTTAGTGAAAGCTCCCAAGCCTGCTCTGGGGACTCGGCATGCTTGGGTGGCTCTCTGAAACACCTCTGCTCTGATGCAGAACAAACAGGAGGAGCCAGAAGTCTCTGCAGTTACATGACTGGAGTGCTGTGAGGGATGGATAAAGGCTCTTCAGGAAGGACAGGAAGGCCTGGAGAGGGACTTGTTCCCTGTGAAAGAGCAGCTGGAGTTCATGGAGCTGTGCTGGGCGCAGGTGTCCCAGTTACAGACCTCCCAATCCCACAGCAGCACTCGGGCAATGCAGCATTGGAGCGCATTAACGACAACTTCCCAACATGGGCAACCAAGAAGGAAAGATGTTCTGCTGGACCTCGTACTCACAAACAACAAAGAACTGGTCAGGGGTGGGGAAGTCAGAGGCAGCCTGGGCTGCAGTAGCCATGTGATGATGATCTTCAGGATCTTGAGAGGAAGGACCAAGGCAGTAAGAACCACCACCTTGGATTTCAGGAGAGCAGATACCATCCTTTTCAGAGATCTGTTTTTATAAGAACCTCATGGGATATAGCCCTGGAGAGAAGAGGGGTCCAGGAAAGCTGGCTGATATTCAGGGATCACCTCCTCCAAGCTCTGGAAAGGTCCATCCTAACAAGAAATTAAGCAAAGAGACCAAGGAGCTCCTTACTGAACTCAGACATAAAAAGGAGGCTTAAAGGAGGTGCAAGTACTAATTTCATTGTTAGTCTTTGGAGGACTTACGAGCCTGAACAAGGGATATTTTGACTGCTGGTTTATTTTTAAGTCATTCTAACAAAAGTAGGGCCAACTGCATGCACTTCTGGGTAGACTTGCATCAGCAGTTCTTGGGGGCAGCATTAGGAGCTAAAATCACTTATTTTTTCAGAGAGAAGCAAAACCTTTCTTTCTATAAAACGTACAGAAACAGAACAAAGTCTGTTGATCTCAACACAAACATGATCTTGGAAGAGATACAATTTCAGGCTCTGAAGCCATACGTTACAAGGACAAAAAAAAAAAAAAACCCAAAGTACAAAATGCTGACCCAACATAATGGCATTAATAACTGCTATTAGGAGAAAATAACTTTGTTATGAGAGGAAAAAAATCACTTTACTCCAATAAAGTGATTTCAGGGGATGTTCAGGTGGAATCATGGGGAATTTCTTCACAGAAAGGGTTGTCAAGCATTGGAATGGGCTGCCCAGGGCAGTGGTGAAGTCACCAGCCTAGAAGTCTTTAAGAAATGATTAGACATGGCACTTAGTGCTTTGGTCTAGTTGACAATGTGGTGAGTGGTCAAGGGTCACACTCAATAATGTTGGGGGGGGCAGTTTTTGCCTAAATGATTCTGTGAGTCATAAGAAAGTGAACTAAAATTTACTCTCACATATGCATAGTTATTCATGTTACTATGCTTTAAAAGACTTATTTTATTGCTATTAACTGGAATCAAAATGGTAAGTAATCAATTCTTTGAACAGATGATTAAATATTTATAATAATTTATAAATATTAACTACAAAATAAGTCATAACAGTGTTTCCTGCCCTGCCCTCAAGTGTCTCCATAGGACACAGGAGAGGAATCAGGATATCATAACCACTCTGCACAGATTGTGGAAGGTCTGTACGACTTCAGTGAAATGATAATGACCCCATCAGGATGGAGCTGCATCCAGGAGACTGAGCATAACAAACACAAAGATATGTCAGCTTTCTGTGATTAAATAATTTGTCAGTTTGATCCCCAGAATGATCTGTGCTCCTACAGCTTTAGCAAAAGCCTGTAACTCCTACACATTTACTTCCACAGCTGAAACACCTTGATGAAAGCTGTCATTATTTTTGTAATTTACTTCTAAACTCTTCAGAGACACCATCAGCTGAAGTGAGACACTTCTGTCTGAATATTGCTTTCTGAGCTTTTTGTTAAGGTGGAAGAAATTTGAGAATAATTTCAGGCCTTCCCCATTGATTTGTTCTATGCACATGACAGCACTTAATAAAACCTTGTGTCACTGCTCCCAGTTTGAGGCAGACCAAGTTTTTGTCTTTCCCCACTTCAATACAAGAGGAAGAAAAAACCCACACTGAGAACAGCACAAAAATTTTGAGAGGGACAAAGGGCATATGGTATTAGACACTCACTTTCTGACACTCCCTTTTGAGCTCCATGCTTCTGACCCTCACACCCTTCTCTAAGGGCTGTCCAAAACCAATAAAGGTTAATATTCTGTAATACAAGTAACTTTCCTCCTACCAAAAATATATATATATTTACTTGGTGACATAAATAAGATCACATCTTGTTTGAGCAATTGCTGTATAACTGTGTAGTTTTGTGGCATACACCATAAATCTTCTACACAGATTGCGATCAGAAATTGAGAGAATTGTAGAACCATTAGGTTGGAAAAGACTGGCAAGATCATCAAGTCCAACTTTTGGCTGAACACCACATTGTGAACTAAACCACATTGTGAAGTGCCACGTCTACTTGTTTTATGAACACTTCCAGGAATGGTAACTCAACCAGTTCTCTGGGAAGCCTGTTCCAACCCTTAACCATTGTGAGTGAAGAACATTTTTCCTAATATCCAACTTGAGCCTCCCCAGTACAACCTGAGGCCATTTCCCCTTCTCCTGTCATTGGTTGCCTGGAAGAGAACAGCCCTCACCTTGCCACAGCCTCCTTTCAGATAGTTGTGGAAGGCAATAAAGTCTCTCCTGAGCCTTCTTTTCTTCAGATTGAACAACCCCTGTGCTCTCAGCTGCTCCTCATAGAACTTATGTTTCAGACCCTTCAACCAGAAACAATTCAATCACTTTTCACTTAGTTATAGCTGTGCTAACTTGTCACTATTAATTTTTGAGAATCAAAAACCAAAAGAAAAAGCTTACATATCACATCTACAGGAAAGTACAAATAACAGAAGATTGGTCCACAGGAGCAATTTCTGCCTGCTGTACAAGACACTTTGTCACTATCAAGTTTGATCTTTATACAGAAGTGAAATACAGACGGTTTCTATAAAATTTCTTGACTTGGAGTTAGGGCTTAAATACTACCTGTTATAACAGGTCCTGTAGGCAGTGGAAAACCTGCATAAGACAATGACTTGTACTACCATATAATAAAAAGGCAAAAATATTAATAAGAAATTGCAAAATTATTCATTATAAAAATTGTTCATGAGTCATGCAAAGCTCTGATCAGACAGTTCAAAACATCAACAAACCTTCAGTTCTGGAATCTTGCACAAGAGAGGGCAGGGAAAAATCTTCCAGAGGTTGGTCTCCACCTCTGATGAACCAGGATTGCTGCCCATAAAACTAGAGATATAGAGTGATGGAAAACCTGGCAACAGCTGTTCTTAAAACCAGACTGAATCCAGGGCAAGCAGAGCAGTACTGTAATAAACAATAGACCACTGGAGTTCTACTAGAAGGTATTCTCTAACTCCAATTAAGTCAAGCTGCAATAAAAGCATTCAGATAATAGCTGTCATGTTGTATCTGATCACTGAAACAAAGTTAAACCAAGAAAGTAATTTGTTTTTAAATTACTGAAACAGTTTGTTCATTTAGTAAAAACTAAAGAGCACTAACCTTTCCTGCTGAGTTTAAGCTTAATTACTGTTATGCTAACAGAATCATCTTGAAATAATAGTCCAGAATTAAAATACAAATGTGAAGCATTATCACCAAGTTTTATCATACTTGCATGTTTCTTAAAATCGTGTCAGATTATATAAAATACGTATTTTCTACTTGCAATTGTTATTTTGTGAAGAATTAATTAGAAAGAGAAATTAACCCTTACACTGGTCTTTTTTTTTTCTGGTACTTCTAATGTTGAAGCCTAATAATTTCCAAATATAAAACACTATTTCCTTTCTTGTTCCTTTTCGTCAGTTCCGTACATTCAGAGACGGTTGCTCTGCGAAGGCTGCCTGTATTTTGACAATAGGCTGCATCATCCAAAAAGTGGGAAATGCTTCATTCCCAATTTAAACACTACTAATTGTTTAAACCACAAATTGGAAGATCCCATTTTTCAGAAACAAGTATTGTCCAGCCATGGCTTGCTACTAGTGTTACAGAGAGTTATTTGGAGGCACGTACTTTATTCTTGCAGTGAGAATGAATGCAAAATCACTCTTTATGCTAATCATACAAATATTGGCCTAGTGGCTCTCACTAGAAAACCAATAACTTAAAATACAATTTTTATGAGTTATATTATTAGTCCAGTTCAAATCACAGTGAGGGGAAGAAACCAGAACTACTGTTGAAACATGTTTCCACAGAGAGAGAGAAAGAGGGTAAAACAGGTTTCCATGGTTACTTTGTTAACCATCCCCATTTTGCTGTTTACATAGTTTATAAACAAGAAAAAATGAAATATTTATTAAGATCTACATTACAGAAAGCTCCCAACGTAAGTCATGTCTGTTTCAACAGCTGACTGTCCAGTGGAGCCCTAAGACACACGGACATCTACTCACTGCTGGTGCTACCAGGTACTTTATTTCAGACAAACCCCTGCTGAATGTGCAGAGAGGAAGCCCTTGACCCAAGTTCATTTACTAACATTACATCAGTAATTTATTTTCAGTACAAGATGATGCCTTGCCTTGAAACCAACAATAAAACTGCAGGTTTCCCGCATGTAAGTAAAAGCTCTTGCTTGGCTATCAACTAAAACTTACTGATCATCAAAGGCTGCTCTCCAGATCTATCCATTTCAACAGCTGCAGTTTTAATCATTTACTTAAAATGCAAAAGAAGTTCTTCTTATCTCAAGTCATCACTGTAAATGAAAGGTTAATTTGTATAACAGCACTTTGAAGCAAAAATGTCATCTAAATCAGGTCATCTTTATCCCCTATAAAGTTTTATTTTAACTAGGCTTCTTATTGCCTGGGGGAAGAATGACAAGTAACTTTGTAGTACCAGTAGTACTGGGAAGATTCCAGACACACCATCAAAAGCTCAGAAGTTCTATATGGAGAATCCAGCATGGAAAATTCCGGGGGTATTTTGGAGTTCTTGATATTTGGATACCAACCTCATGCAGTTAAGAGGCAGTACTTAGCCTTAGGTCCTGTATGCACAGACATCACACAGCAGCACAGCTCACTTTGAGAGTGACAGATGACAGCAGTCTTGCAGTACTGATCTCAACAAAATGTGCTAATTAGAATCATTGAATTGTTTAGTTTGTAAAAGATTCCTAGGATAATCAAGTCCAACCACTGACCTAACACTGCTGAGTCCACCATCAAACCTTGTCCCTAAGAACCATGACTTCATGTCTTTTAAATACCTCCAGGGATGGTGACTCAAGCAGTACAGTACAGACTACTTACATAATGTTCAGAGACTATTTTTTTTTTCTAAGAAGCAACATTTTTCCTGCTGTGTTGTAGCCAAAGAGTGTCCTGGTAACTTGGGTAGATTAAACACTATCAGCCTGTCCACCATCCTACAGCAAGCTTCTATATTTCACTGTTGGTTTGTGTTTCTGTCCATGAACACACTCTGTTGACAGTCTGAGTTTTGGAGAGATCAGCTAATCTCTTCTCCACAGCAGAATCAAGTCTACTTAGGTTACTCTTGAACAATATTTGCCCCTGGGTTAGTACCACACTCTGAGGGCATTCAAATGGGAAAATTTACCTGAGCAAGACATGGCCTGTTTTCAATCTCCATTTCCATCCATCTAGATAACATATTTTACATACATACATATACTTCTAATACACATATATACACACACACACATATATGAGTAACTCAAAGAAAAACACTACTCTTCTTTACGTTCTAATGCCAGTTCCTTATAGCTGGTCAAAAAATTGAAGACAGTATTTAAAACTAGTGCACTTCACTAGTAAATGTCCAATATTTAATACTTTCAGAGAAATAGTCTAATCCAGATTTGCAAAGCAATTCATTGTACCAAAATGCTAGATACATTTTAAATAATCTCTAAATCTACCACAACTGTCTCTGAAAGCCCTAGCACAAGAATACTGTTATCCCTATAGCTACAGGAGATAATGTTCGTTACACAGCATTAGTATTCACAAAAAATTGTAGAGCAATACTTATTACTTATACATCCTGATTCTCTTTATATCAGTCAAGGCAGAATTCTTCTTTATTTCAGGGTTTTTTTCAAGTTTGGTGTTACATCACCTAACTCAGGCGAGCAAGTGGCATTTTGCTGTTCACACAGAACTGAGCAGCAGAGGCTGGTTGGAAAGTGGAGTCAACTTTTCAAGTATCCATCTATGTTGCTTGCAAGAAAGTGATAAATCTTCTCCAGGACAAAGGAAGCGAGAACCGTATGACAGCTGACAGTAATAATTATCCTTTAGTTGCCATAACCTTAGCTTGTTCTTCAGCACTGCATGGAAATACTGCAATTACATTTTGGGGATGGAATAGGAAGCCTACAGCATGTTATTTTGCTCACTTATTTCAGACAGTAAGATAAATAGAAGCCTCAAGCTTTTGACCCTTCATTCCTTCAAAAGCAAACCTACACAATTATTTATTTGTCACCTCTATGATAGAAGTCTGCATGAAATTTTGATTCACCTAGCCTAATTTCTTTAGGAGCTAGGAAAGGTGTGTTTCCCCTTAAGCAGCACACCATAAACAACACATTTGTAAAGATGTTAACTTGCGTATGTTATACATGCTTCCTTGATTTTACCTGAGCTGCTTAAAAGATCACTTTTTACTACAGTTTCCTAACTACATATATAACCCACTTAAATGTATGCAATTAAGAGCACACACAGACTGAAATCACTTTATTTCCTTTTTTAGCTCTAAATTCATATCTGCGATAGGACAAGTCTAAATCCAATAGTTCCTTCCTGTCCTGTTTTATCATCTGTTCTTGACGTTACATAAAGTGCTTATACTAAACATCACTGAGCTCTTATATAGCATTCTTAATCCATAAATCTCAAAGTACTTTACAAAGGATGACCATTATCCTGTTTCATCTATGAAAAGAAAAAACACTGACATCTTCAAAGAGAAATTCGGATCTCAATAAATTCCCACAGTCCACAGCGAAGCTGGAATTGCACCTCCCATTACTGTACCACTGGTCAGCCAGAACAGCATTCCTCTCTGCAGAGCCTTCTGTAACACTGGTGGCCTGTAAGTTGCACTCAGCAATTCCACACACCACTTAGACATCAATCCAGAGAGAATATGGCTTTCAATCTGGTATCTTATTCAGCCTGACAATCACTAAAACACCTCCCATCCCACATAGGCAGCACTTTTAAACAGTGTACTTTACCCTTTTCCTGCTTACAGCTCTAAACACACCAACATTACCATCAGTGGTTGAAATAACTGAGTAAAGTGCTGCGCTTGGGCTTTTCTACTGAAATCAATACTGCTTCAGACAGATACATTGGTACCAAGGTCTGAAGATTCCATTCAGCTGTCTCAAAGTAATTTCACCTCCACACAAACTCTAAAACTATCTGATCTAGGGGTAACTAGAGTATGAATTATCAAACCTCCTGCTTCATCCTTTCCTCTTCTCTTTTTGATTTGTTTCCCATGTTCACTCTTTGCACCTTGCTCTAAGTTAGATGTTTAAACTCATAGACTGCCTAAAGTTTATAAACTGTCCTGTACTATTCAGAAAACTTAGAACCATATACAGGAGATAAATGTACAGGAGATAAGGACTGAAAGCAGACTGCATACTAACAACCACACAGTTTACGAGGATATCAATGTGACTGAAACTGCCAGGCACTGCTGCATGGCCAAAAAAAGATGCTCCCTCTCTGCCTCAATAACGCATCTGATGATGTTCTATCCAGATATCATGAAGTGAGAAACCTTTGTAGTTTACAACTTTGGATTAAATTTAAGGGGTTATTGCTTTGACATGGCACCTCAAATCTACTTCTAGACCCAGGTAAGGTGAAGCAAGCTGACCCTGTGCACAAAGGTGGGCCAAAGAGCCAGGATCTTCATGAAAGCTTTCAGAACACTTCAGTCTCCATTACACTCCACACAATAAAGTAGCCAAGGAAGTGAAAGGCATGCAACTTCCCTGCCCACGAGGATAAAGGGAATCATTCTGTATTCTCTGGTCCTAGGGCAGATAGATTATTCTGAGCAGCTCTTCCTAGAATCTTGTATGTTATATGAACTACCTCCTGTCTGATCTGGTGCCTTCAGAAAGAAAAGGCACAAAAGTAGAAGAGATTGTATAATAGACTGCGTCTTCTGGAATGCACGTTTCTCTAAAACGGGACCATCTTCCAAAACACACACGGGCAGCCTGATGGACTCCCATGTCACTCGCCAAGACGTTCCAGAGGAAGCAAAGTCCGATCCCGTCCCAGGCGAGCCGGGCGGCGGCGGGCGAGCAGGCAGGGCCGGCAGCGCGGCCCGCGGGTGTCGGCGGCAGCAGCGGCTCCGGCGCCGCCTCCGCTCCCGGGCAGCG